>WBNM01045780.1:0-47605 GCA_013399055.1 Ramphastos sulfuratus
TCTAACTCAAACGGCCACACCCACACTACAAAAAATCTCCCAGACCAGACTCAGTCGTCTGGAAGTTAAGGACTGAAGCTCTATTTACAGCTTAGCACAACGTACAAGCAGAGATATACACTATATACAGGAATATTTGCAGAAATATACAAGGTAAAGGTAATACAGGAACACAACACCCTTCCCAGAAATCAGAGACCCCAGGAGGGGNAGCGTCCCCAGGAGGGGCTCCCAACCACCCTTCCACCTTCCTTCCACCCCTCTACCTTAGCCCAGGGTCTGCCTTATGTGCAAGGTGAGTTTGGAGGATGGGACAGGGGTATTAGAAGCAGAGTGGTTAGTTGGGTTACACAGCAGAGAGGCCAGAAGACACAGCAGCTCCCAAGAGACTCTCTCATTTATATTTGTGTCCTTGTTTTCATACATCTCAGCAAGCCTATGAGTGAAGTAGACATCATGATTGTTTTCTTTTCATAGCCTATAATCTAATCCTTTTCATAAATATATTCCAATTAGCCTCAAAGCAGCACATCTACTATTAGAAATTTTCTGGGGGAATACATCTTCCACTCCAATTAAAACCAGAAGCTCCACACTTTTGCTTACACAATGCTACAAATTTAAAATTCACCTACAAATCCAAGTTTTACCTTAATTCATTCATATCAATTAATCATAGAATCATAGAATGGTAAGGTTGGAAGGGACCTCAAGGATCATCTAATTCCAACCGCCTGCCATAAGCAGGGACACCTCCCACTAGTACAGGTTACTCAAGGCCTCGTTTAATTTAGCAGCAAAGTGTATGATGTGTATATAGAAGTATTTTATACATCACATTAGGGTGAATAATTCCTAGAAAAAGATGTACTGGAAGGGTGAAAAAAAAAATAGAGGGTATGAGGTTGACAGAAATGTTTCTACCAGCTTAATATGGCTTTACATTCTATGACATTCTGTGATTCTACATGAAGCTCTAAGGGATAGATCAAAAAATATTCTGTAGCTTAAAGTGGGTGTAGGTAGATTTGTTGCCAAAGTTGAAAATTACAAATTCCTACTTCTCTGCTCTGTTTGTCTAGAGGAAGTCAATGGAACAGGCACCTTCCTTCCTTCTTATTTTGAAGTTACCCAGAACTAGGTATTGGTAAATGTGTAGAATTGAAAGGGCAAGGCGGCTTAAGAATCACTGTGTGGCAGAGCTTAACTGGCATCCTGAAACTGTGTTCCTCTGTCAGTCAGTCCAGTAAACCTCCTTTTAAAGCCTTCTCCAGAGAGGTGGAAGTCCACACCACTGCTTGTTACAGCCAGCTACGTTCCACATGTTAGCACAAACAAACCCACCATGGGACTTCACCTGCATGTGTTTAAAAAGCTAAGCATGAACCAAATGACAATGACCTGAAGTATTTCCGTGTATTTGCAGGCCACATGTTAACCACAGTGTAATTAAATAAACTAATTTTTGAGGATCTCATTGTTTTAGAGAATTAAAAGACATGAGGTTTACCTTCTTTCCAAAAGCAATATAAAAAAAATAATCTGCATGTGTCTGGGGATGTAATATCTACAGTGAAATTTTAGTCACCCTACAAGGAACACTCTTTTGATATGCAATATCTATACATGGAAGTAAACTATTTGCTTCACATGCAATTATTATGCAATTATTACTTTTAAGATGAAGAGGTGTCTTAATGCTGAAGGTGAGAGGAGTTACACTTTCTCAAGTGTTACACAATGACCTTTTTTTAAAGTCCTCTTAAGCCATCACTAGAGAGTTGATGATGCTCATACAAAACACTCAATTATTGATTTTTAAGCACTTTGAAGATTCTCAAGATGCAGTTTATATGCTTGTGTAGTTTAGAAGAAGCACCACAGCTCATGCTTTGGAAAAGATGCCAGATATTTATGGTTGTATGTCACACATGACCTCCCAAGGAAGTACTCCTATAGTTGAAGTGCAGTCAAATCAAAAGAATAGAAGAGTGAAACGCGTTAGCAATAATTAACAGTATCTAAAAACATCAGTCTCTAAAACCCAATAGACATGACAATATGAAGCACAAATGACAGTTTTTCTTTCCAGGTAATTTGTTTCTTAAAATGTTTCTCAAAATCCTTAGAAATTTTGACAGACACTTCTCTCTTAACTTATCCATGTAGACAGATGTCAAATCCAAAAAAGGTCTTTTATCTGTAGCATACCGTGAAGTGGGTTTCTTGTTTTATTGGCTTTCTTTTCCTAGATTTTCTTTTTTATTTTAGGGTTTTGGGTTTTTTTTAATGCTTTTTTGGTTTTTTTGGTGTGTGTGTGTGTGTGTGTGTGTGTTGGGTTTTTAATTTGTTTTGGATTGGGTTTTCTTTTTTTTCAGATTTGTATTTGTTTTTAGGCTTCTGAATATGTTGGTAGTACATAACCCCTGTATGGTTTAGGAGCTATATATCCTTCTGGTTTTAGACACATTTCTACCCCTACAAACTATAGTTTTAACTCTTTGACTGCAAAGTATATCCATTCAAATCCCTAGGAATGAATTAAATTGATTTGATAATCAATTATAAAAATGAATGCTCTAAACCAAGCATTTATTTTTTCATAATTAAATAGAGACGTACAATTTTTTTCCTCAATATTAAACTACTTCTCATCTTTACTTTTAGTGTGACTTTCAGATTTCACAAAGATAAACTTTTATAAATTTATATTTCATGATGAAATTTAAAAAAAAATCTACCATTTATTTGCACATACACAGGAGGTGTGCTTATTAATGCTGTTTTCAGTTTCTGTTTGTAGTATGCTGTCAGAAATATTCTCATTTTCATTTTCTTGCTTTATTATCTAGCCTCTAAAAGAATTTTATATAGCTAATGTAATTTTTGACATAAGAAACACATTTGTTCACAAACAGGACTGAGGTGAAAGCTTTTACTCACCAGTTTGATTTTTATGATCAAGGAGAATTTAAAAGTGATACCAAAGATTCTGCAGATAACTCTAAACCCCAAAGCACTGCCTAACGTTATGTTATTGTTCTAAAGTCTACTACTTCTGTTCCAATATTTTTTTCTGAGTCACAATTGTCAGTTCTCATCAATGAATCCTATGAATGTTTTGATAACTATTTCCATGCATAATTAGTTTGGCATTGTTTCTTTTTTTGGCACAGGACAGGTTGCATAATATCTCCAGGTGACGAAAGAGGATAGCTCAAGGACAGGTAGTCTGGTTCTGCATGTCCAGACAGAACAGTCTGTTTCAAGTGCATGTATGTCTAAAACTGAATGCCTCTTCAGAGATTTCAGAGGGAAAACAGTCATATGTGTGACATATTCTATGACTGAGAACTTTACCTCCCAGGCTCTTCATCTGCCTTGTTTCTTTGCAGCCTCTGTGTTGCAGTTTGCTACAAGGCATGTGGTTTGGAAAAGGTGTTTGTGTGCTTTGGCATGGCTGCTGAATCATGGGTGGGGAGTCCTTTCAGGTGGAAAGGGAGGTGATCAAGTGATCATACACAGAACTTTCTGGAATGCAACACTAGAGAATTTGAGGTGCTCAATTTAAGGAATATTACTTATTTAAAAAAAAAAAAATCCACTTATAGGAGGCAAAACCAAAAGTACTCACTTCAGTGACATGTAGGAGGCTCCCCTTAAGATACTGGCAAACTTGGGATGTCACTGTAGGTAAATAACAGATTGTCTTGTAAGATGCCATTTTACAGTGCTCTTACAAATGTCTCTATTGCTTTATAACAGTACTCTAAAAACTTAATCTTCTGAAACCTTTTTTCCTGGGTTTTCCTATTGATTAACTCTCCCCCTCTCAACAAACAAACAAAACCAAACCCAAAACACACACACAAAAAACCCCAAACCAAAATCAACCAAGCAAAAATCAAACAGCACACCCCACCACAAAATAACCCAAAACCACAGCAGAAAACCAACAGCAACTCCCAAGACACATTCATCTGCAACCAACACAAACTGAACCTCTGTACGATGCTGTCAAGGTCTGATGTCTGTTCTTAGTGACTGATGTCACTGTTAGAGGACAGAGGGTGGTGTGCTTCATAGAACCCTAACTGTTGTTGTCTTATACAACAGGGAGAATGTATAATTGTGAATAGTATTGTCAGTTGTCAGGCGTGGATGACATCCTTATCACCCTCCTACTTTTATGTCATCTGTCTCCAGTAAATCCCTCTCTAATCTGTATTAGAGATCCAAGACTTACAGTCTTGTTGCTGCTCTGTGTGGTATTAATTATCTCTGTGTAGGTTTATCACCTACAGAACTGAAGTGCTGGCTCAAGTGAAGATTATAACTGAACGCAGTGGATGTTAAAATTAACTATTCCATTCTGTTGCAGTCTCATAGCAGAGAAGGGATGCATTTAAATGTGTGCTGATTGCTCTACAGCTGGGACTTTTTAACAAAATGGCTGCATACTTGTGGTATGCAGAAGAGCTAAGCTATGTTCTCAGAAGCACTTAAACTGTGCATCTATGAGGACTCCTACTTGCAGGGATGAGGTCCTAGCTTCAGGCCCTCAGCATGCCAGGCTGTGTTCTGTGTGTGGGCGATGTGTCCGAGAAGCATGGGAAAGTTCTGGGAGGCTCCTTGGCTTGATATGGTCAATACAATGTACTCTGCTGCTTTCTATCTCGTTGCTTCTTCCCACACACTTGTTCTGTTCAAATACAGCGATAGAAAAAGACCTTATATTGCATAAAACCCTCACAAATATTTGAATTGCATTCTCTTTTCATTTTAAAGGATTCATTTACTCCAAATGCTGGGCAAACTAAGGGAAGCGGAACATAAAACTAACACAGTTTTCCATGTACAGCTGAGCTCAGTTCTGAATATGGTCATTACTACCACCTCACCAGTAGTATGTGGTGTGTGTGAACTGAGAATGTTAGGGGTTGGAAGTGATCTCCAGAGATCACTGAGTTCAGCCTCCCTGCCAAAGGAGGATCACCTAACGGATGCCACACAGGAACACATCTAGGTAGGTTTTGAAAGCCTCTGGAGAAGGAGACTTCACAACCTCTCTGAGCAGCCTGTTCCAGTGCTCCATCGTCCTCACTACAGAGAAGTGTCTCCTCATGTTGAGGTGGACCTTCCTGTGTTTTAGCTTGCACCTGTTGTTCCTTGTCCTATCCCTGGGCACCACCTCAAGGAGCCTGGCGTCTTCATCCTGACACCCACCCCTAAGACATTTATAGACCTTGATAAGATAGATCTCAGCCTTCTCTTCTCAAGGCTAAGCAGCCTCAGTTCTCTCAGTCTTTGTGTTCTTCATGAAATGCAGTCTTCTTCAAAGGTGATCCACTAAATTTCACTGATTAAATCAACAACATTCTTAGCCTTTTTATTTTTCCTTTAAAATGAAAGAACCTGAAATAATCCTTTGAGGTCATGCCAAAAGTCATCCTGCTGATGACTATGGAGTGAACTGTTCCAGTCCTGCAGTTTTCCAGATCTCTTCTTTAGGGTTGCAAGTTGTGGCTTGCTTGATATTGAACATTTCTGATAGCTCTTTCTCTTTAACAGTTGTTATACCACTGTTTAAAAAAAAAAAAAGCCTTGCTATTAATAAATAGCATATAACACTATCATCAAGCTACCTTTTCTTTTTTGGTGTTGTTATCATCGTTCTGATATTTACTAATTTATCTTAACAGTGATAAATAGAACAAATGCGGGTTTGTATTCCTCCTGAGGTGATTTATGTTTAGAGTTTCACTCTGAAGCCATGAGTAGTATTTTTGTAAGAGTTGATTCTGGAGACGTTTGTACAGATAAGAGAGGGCTTCTGAACATGTTTCTATATACTTATATTGCACCATTAAGCATTCAGAACAGCAGATGATATCCATATGGAAAGCATGAGAAACACAAGAAATGCTATATTTGGATTGGGGGAAAAAAAAAAAGTGTGTTTAGTGGTCTTGCAAAAGCACCACTACAGTTGGCAAGAACACTTTTCTTGTTGACAGTTTTTGCTCAGAAGCCTAAGTCTAAATGCTCATCAAGACTCAACTGCACTCTTGCCTTAGATGTGTTCCCCTTGGTAAAGCTGAGGGATGTTTGTCAGACAGTACTGGCAGCACAGATTTCTCTGCTATATTAAACCTAATATAAAACTGCTACTTTTCAAATGTGCAATGTGGGATATTTCTCTGAGTTGCTATTCCAGCATTTCCCAAAAGTGCTCAGTTCCCTACAAGAGGATGTGCTTTCATTGTTGCTTTGTTGGGGGTTGGTTTGTTGATTGGTGGTTGTTCTTTTCGGCTGGTTGGGTGGGTTGGTTGGTTTGTTGGTAAATGACAGAAGTATTTTGTCTGTCTTAGCTCTGATCAGGGAGGTGCTTGTACTTTCAGAAAAAAATGAATTAAAATTCTGATAAGGGTTTTGTAAGCTTGCAAAACATCTCAGGCTGCACAACTCTGTAAGCTACAGCTAGCTAATTGCTTCATGTGCAATAAAAGATTTATTGCTGAAAAGAGCCACAGAACAAATGAGAAATATTTAGAATTGACAAGAAATTATCTCCAATATTATTGACTTGCTATGTCATTGCAGCAAAGTGGCATGGAATTTGCTATAATGGCAGCAAATGGCATTGCATGTTGAAGAGCCTGAGCTAGTTTAGAAACTAGTTGCAGAAACTACTTCTGTATCACCAAGTGCCTTCTGGACAATTGAAAGCCACTAGGAAGTAGCTATCAGTTGGAAAACAGTGAAATTGCATCTCTTTTCTAAAGCTGTTGAAGGAATTTTACAGACACCAACCAGCTCAGTCTTTTGTGACCTGAGATCAAGTCCTTTTCTTCAGCTCTGAAGAAACCACTGCAAGTCTACAGTTGCTCTTTTCTAGGAAGGAGGAAAGCTAAAACAACTACAGAAGTTTAGTTCAACCACTCTTCCTTACTGTATCACATACTGGTAATTAGGCCAGCATCTCTTTGTAGCCACTGGTCACCCTGGAATAAAACTCTGTGAATAATTGACTGTTCTTGGGGCAGTCCCAAACACATGAAAGGTGAATTTATTTCAGGACAGCTAAAACTCAGACATCGTAAATCTGAAAACCTGTAATTTAGGGTTTGAAATAGTTCTACCTGCTAATTTCAAACTTTGACTTTTTCAATATCAAGGATATTTCTAAAGGAAATCTATAAATTTTTCAAGTGTCAGAATAAAGCTGTTTTGATTTGATAGGCTTTTTTGGGTTGTTTTGGGGGTTTTTTTTAGTAGTTTTGTTTTTTAAGGTCAGGAAATGGGGAATACTTGAAAAAAAAAATAGTGATGTGTTTTAGTACACCTGAAACTTGGGTTTCTTAGCTGAAAATAATAAGTTGGTTTTTTTGTTTTTTTTTTTAAAAAGCCTCATCTAATGAATGTAATGGAGAATCATTATAATAAAATACTTCCAGTGAAACTAGAAGAACTTAATGTGAAAAGCACCAGAATGTCTGCGACATGGAGTATTGAGTCTACCACCCTTGAAAGGGGAGCTGCAGTTTAATCATCCATCCAACATTTTCCTTTGGTTTTCTTATTATCAAATATGCAACAGCACACAGGAAATGTGCAGTTCTGTGAGGGATGATTTAAAAACACCACCACCAAAAAAAAAAAAATATATCTGCTTAATGGCTGTGGAACGGTTTGGAAGTCATGATGATAATTATGATGATTTCACAGACAAATTATTAGAGGAGCAAGAAACTCATATTTAGAGCCCATGGACTGAGTATCTTTAATCCCCTCCAGTTGTCCACAGTGTAGAGTATATATTCTTCTACACAACATATAGCAATATAGAGAACAAATGTAACTGATTAAAAAACTGGGCTAAAGTAGTAATAGAAGCAGTGATACGTAGGAGCCAGGGTATCAAATGTATTTCAAGTCTGTGCTGAAAAGCTGTCCCACACTTAAGAGACTGCAAAATTTAGGATTGGAAATGCTAAACAGTCCTGGTTAAACTCTTAAGTCAAATGAGACAGTTAAACATTTCTCAATGTTTAGCATCATATTTAGATAATTTATCTAATTTCTTTTTTTTTTCAGGAACTGGTAAAATTCAAGGCCACATGAATGGTCTGCAGGTAGTTCACAACAGCTTCTATGAGGTCTCAGTCATGGAGGTACCCACAGCAAGAAACCAAGCACTCTTCTTTCTTTGGTATATTACAGAAGCAAAAGGATAGAGATAAGGAGGATAGATCTGGAAAAACCAGAAACTGGAAAAAGCTTGGTGAAATATGAAACATTTATTAACAAAATATCTTTAAACATCTGGGAAGTTCTCCACTTTCTGTGAACTTCACATTTTTTTGGTTTTTTGTTTGCTTGTTTCCAATGTAAAAAGGGAATAAAAATAGAAGGAAGTCATGTTGATTTTTCAACTTGCCCCTTTTTTTTAAAAATATTTTTCTTACTTCCTCTGGATGAGGCAATAAGACTGTATGTGCATAATCTTAAAGGAACATGGAAGGAGAATGCCTTAGCAAATCTCTAAGTCTTTGGCTTCTGTGTGCTGGTACAAGGCAGAAGGAAAGGATTTCTACTTCCATTTTTAAATTCAAGATGATCTTCTAGGATCCTAATATATCTTTTAAATAATAATTTTATTTATAAATACCTTTTAAATAAAATGGTATTTTACCTCTCTGCTTTCTTTGGAGAAGCAAAGTTTCAGTTAAGCCTTCAAGCTGTATCAGTAATCAATTCAGAAAGCAAATCTGGCAAAGTTATTCTTCTACAAAAGAGACTATATGAATAGAATGATTACTCCTATAGACCAACAGATTCCTTCATGATTCTCTTTAGACTGTGAGTGTTTTTAACTAGCTAGTGCAAAGGCCTCTAACTGTAGACAAATCTTTCAGTATCAGTATTGGTGCAAATGAGCAGCAGTACTCAGAGATCTCAAGTGCCTAGGAGACATCAAGTAGATGAGGAGGAAAATATTTGTGTATGGCGGGGACGGGGAGGAAAAAAAAAAAGAAACTTCTGCTATACCTTTAAGGAGAACATTGTGCTGGTGTTCAGTTAGCAATGTCTGTCTTGAGGATAATTTTTTTTTTTTTTTTGGATAATGAGCACATCTTTAGCTTAGATGAAGAATTTTGGCAGAGAGCAGATTCATTTTGGTTTTGATCAATGCAAGAGAAGATGCTTCCATCAGAATAAATTACATAAATGCTAAACACAAAGTGTGAATGACCTCATAAGAAATCATGGTGACTGTTACTAGCACAGGTTTGTGGGATTGTGGGGGGAAAAGAAGAAAGAAAAAAAAAAAAAAAAAAAAAAGGAGAGTCTTTTTAACCATGGGGTTAGTTTCAAGCAGCCTTTAGAAAGATGGAAAGTTGCTTTTAAAGAACCTAACAAAATAAATTTCAAGGTATGTACTGTAAGGTTGCTGACTGATATGTTTGAAGGAACAAAGTATTTGTATGTCTGAAATGACAGGATGGATTGAAGATGTTTTCTTAAGCCTGAACAACAGATTGTTATGTTTCCTTTCTATTCCTTTTATTTATTTATTAATTCTCAATGGTACCTTTGAAATGGAAGGGCTCTTAAATTGGTTATGAGGTTCCATTTAGAATTTCCAAACAATGACCTTTTTTTTTTTTTTTTTAAAGGTGGGTCATCTTTTCCCTCTTTATAGAATAAAAGACAAAGTACAAATTGGAACATCTTAATTGAGTTGTAGATACAATTATTATAGTTCTTGCTGGGGAACTTTCAGTTCCATTTAATAGTAAAAAGGCATTAACGCATTCCTGTATGAATAAATGAGGGAAGAAGTCAAATGGGCAGGAAGAGCATTTTCTCTTGGTGTTGTTACAGACATTTGTCTGACATTGGCTGGCTTGAAGAGGTTGACACTATCTGTTTTAAAGAAATTCTTTCTAATTTAGCTTCCTTTTTAATTTTTCAAACTCTCAGCTTCAAGGTTTAGTTTACTCTGCTGTTGGTGGTCTGGATTCAATATTTAGCTCTGGATTCAACATTTAGCTCTGTGCTGTATGGACATCCACGTTTTTACTGTGTGATTCAACCAAAATACTTTGATATTTTGTGATTGTTACCATGATAGCTTGTTGATAGCTTTTTGAAGTAATTTCACTTTATGTATATAACTGTGACATTCTTCTCAACAGTTTGATCTGAGCTGCATCATGTATGGCTCTAAAGATTTACTCGCTGCTTAAGCTTCTGAATGTTGTCCAAGATTGTCCTAACAAACTGACCAGTATCTCTGAAGTACACAATTTCTACTATGCTAAGGGTAGAAGTGTGACTGGAATATTTAGGTCTCGAATTATTTCAGGTGTGTGTCTGTGTGTGTAAATGTTCCTTTTTGTGTTCTGCTTTCTCGTATCCATGTACCAGACGCCATTTTTATGATGATGATATTAACCATCTTGGGTAATTTTCATCTTTCATTTGCATCTTTCAGTTCTTGAAACTAGTATCTTGACACCCTATGCCACAAAGTTGGCAGTAGTGAGTGACACCCATCCCAGATAATGAAGCAACAAAATTATTCTATCAACTTAGATTGAAGGTCCTCCTTTGAAGGTTATTCTTTGGCTGAAAGTTCAGTGCTAGCTCTCAAACACTTGGTGTGTGGGTTATGCCACCAATTTTATTTACAAATTGTGATTTAGTAATCAGAGTTGATAAACCAAATCAACATTAAAAGCAGGCAAGCAAGTTCCATAATTCAGGTATGGTATGTTTTTTCTTTGTATCTTCTCTGTGCAGGAGGGGAAAAAAAAATCACAATGACTCAGGGGACTATGCTTAGTAAATCTGAGCTTTCCTTTGTAAGATTTGTGAATAGAAGCCAGCTTTCTTCCCTAGGCCATCATCGAAAGCATAGTGATGATAATAGAAAGAGTCAACAGAGTTTGTAGCAGGAACATCCTGAATAAAGTACCAGATTTCAGAGATTGTAACCTTAGATATAGGAAGTCTTACATTCTTACAGTTTTCCCGAGGCAAATCTACAGTCTGAGGACTTTTATGTCATTCTGAGCTTCTGTTCTTATTTTCACTGGATTCTAACTGAATGAGAAGGGGTTTTTAAAATTTTATTTAAAAAAAAAATATAGCCTGGCCCTGTTCACAATGGGATTCCAACATTTCCTGTTAGAATATGATTTACCAGGAGTTTAATTAATCTCCAGTTCAAACTGTACTGCAGGCCTCTAAAATTAAAAAGAAAAATAAACACAGCAATTAACATTGAAAGAGAGAGCTAAACTTAGCACTTGAGACTAAAATTACAATAAATAAAGATGAGCCCAAACCAAAATTGAAAAAATGAATGCTAGTGAAGCCTATTATGTTCAAAAGCCAAATATGATTACTGTATTTTTAATCTTAGGTTAAGAAATAAAGTGGATCATGATATGAATAGCATAATGCAATTACATAATCTGAGTCCTATCAAATATAAATTGTACCTTTTCTGCTGCTGTTTTTCTTAGAGATGTTTATTTCTTCTCCTTCCTTCTTTCTCAACCAAGATGTGATTTCGAAACACAAGCAAATAAATGTCAAATCCTTCTGCCTCTCTTCTGCCATTCCATTTCTGAAATTCTGCCAAACTGAAAATTTCCATTCAGACTGACTGGCATTTGTTGAACTGTTGGTTGTGGTTATTTTTTGTTTTTTCATTCTTATTCTCCCCCCCCCCCACCGGNNNNCCCCCCCCTTTTTTTTTTAAACACTCTTTCTCAAAATTAGTGGAAACTTTATGCAACCCTTGCTGTGCCTATGCATGACATTTTAAGAGCAGATGCTTCTGTGGATCTTTTTCACAATAGTACATTTTTTTTTTCCTGAAGACACTCTGAAAATCCCTAGCAAAACAGCTTCAGTTACTTGTAAGTCTTGGTCTATGGTGCTTACAAACTTGTATGTAGAGCAGGTACCACACAATTTATGCCAATCCAAAGAAACACAGACGTAAAAAAAAAAAAGTTGAGTAAAGAGTAAATTAAGATCAGTGAAAAACTTGTTACAATCTCTACCTTCTCCTCCTTATAAACAATAGAGAAGATTGTACAGACTTGACTTTACAAACTCTCCTATTTTGCTACTCAATTACACTGTTTTAGTGATCAAAATGAAGAGGTAGAATAATGCACGCAGGGAAATAGATGTAGCAGGATGGCTTACCAGGAATTCCTTATGTAAAAAAAGACTTTACAGTAGTTTCCTCAGCCTGCAGTGTGTTAGAAAGAAACCTAAGGCCATGAAATGTTACCATGCTACAACAATCCTTCTTGCTCTTTGTTGACAGCACACAGGTTCTTTGCTCATTAAGGCAGCAGGCAGTTCTCAGAAGAGGTACTATTTTAGTTGTAGAACCACTCTTTTTTTTTTAATATACAACAATGAAAAGTCACTGGTGAATTCTTCTATGGTTGTCCAGACATGAAAACCCTAAACTTGTGTGGATCTATAGTGAGATATTTCAGAGAGCAAGATGCAGCTTTTCTGGGCAGCTTCCTTTAAGCTAGAGTAATTTCATATTGTTTACTGCCCTTTGGTGAACCGATGGCTGTAACAGCAGCAGCAGCAGGTGGAGCTGGATCATATTTGCCCTCTTTGGCCCTTGTCACACATAACAGGCCTGCAGTTTCACCTCCTGCTTTTAGTTCCTTTTCTGTTTGTTTGTTGGAATGCAGGAGATTTTATGTGACTTATTCTTCAAAACTGACAAAAAGCCCTTACAACAAAATAACATCCAATATGAGCCAGCAACTTAAAGAAAGGATTGCCCTATTAAAACATCATCTTTTAAAAAATGAAATTCCTACCATTCAAAGATTGCATGTTCTTCCCTTCTCCCCCCTTTCTCAGATACTAAAAACTAATGAATTGCAAAGTTGCGAATGATGGTAACCTTCTGCACTCTACGTGGAGGAAGCCTATAAAATCAGAGCTGAGTTTGGTGACCCAATATAGTTAGGTCAGAGAAGCAATGAAGTCCTTGAATATGACTGAAATCCTCCCAGCATGCAATATTTGTCCCTCTTATTGATCCTTAGAATACTTGCAAGAGCCTCATTTTCCTTTTTTCGGTAAAACAGAGGTAATTATACTTTGCTACCTTGCTAACAGAGTTTGGGAGGTGCAAATGAAAGTTTTTAAGCACATTAAATTCACTGAATGGAAGTTTGCTTCCTGCTTCTAGGTGTTCAGTGCCTGTTACGCTTTCTAAGGGTTCAAATGTTATTGTGTTGGTATACCTTCGGTGACATTTATTATTTCTGTGAAGACTTCCCCAATTCATTTTGGGGGAAGGGGCTCTGCCCTGTAGTTCCTGAGATCCATTCTACATTGCATATAATTTAAAGCTTCATTTTTAGGTGATTTCTTCCCACCTGGAATTTGTTCCCAGTGAGGAACGTACTCAACACATGGCTAAAATAGTTGTTTGGTTCTCAATCTAAACCTTGCTAACATTAGTTTTTCTCACTCACTGCCTACCTGAAATCTCTCAGCCTCGCTTTCTCTTTTGGCACCTCTGCCTGCACACACTATGTAGTGCTATCAAAGACTAGCTCCTTGTCTGTGTTGCCATCCTTCCTCTCTGTTTTCTATGCTCTCCTCAAACTTCTTTCAGAGAAGCACTCTGCCTTTGGCTCTTTGCAATCACCTAACTGAGATATTGCCTGCTCTGCATAGCTAATAGCTACAGAAGCTGTACTGGCAGTAATACAAACCTGCAGTGCCTCACGTTTATGTCTAGTAATAGTTTTGGTCATCGCTGTAGCTGCCAAAATTAATAAATGAACATTTGTAGATAGAGGTAATATCTTTCACTAGCCCAGTTGGTGCAGTAAGAATCTTCCTTGGGTCCAAAAGCTTGTTTGTGGTTTTTTTTGTTTGTTTTTTTTTTTTGTCATTATAGCTACTTGTTTAATAAATGGAATTGCTTTTTCCTGCAGACTTCTTGCTGCTATGCTAATATTTGCGCTCAAGCTCTGAACATGTCCAATAGTGATCTTGAGTGAGAGTCTGTAATTCCTGAAAGGGCACTTCGTATCATCTTTGTGTCTTTGGGGTGTCAGGCAGGCTTAAATCACGAGCGAAGCCATTTAATGTGTGCTGAACAACTTCTGAACAACAGATTTTCCAGCAAACTTAGCAAACAATCTTTAAGCATCTCTCTTCCCTTTCCTTCTTTCATGTTTGCCTTAGTCTACAGCTGCAGCAGGAGATTTGAGGTTTTCTACCACTCCTATGAACTCTATTGGGGCAGAAAACTCACATGAAGTGTTTGCTTGATGCTCTCTTGGTATTCATAAGGGAGGACATGCAGATTAAAGCCATCTGTGAGATTAGGGGTTGCGCACAAATTATTTGACTAGCCTGGTATCTAAGTGTCTCCTGGGCTACTTCATTACCACGTAATCATCGATGGCCATTTTGTGAGTGTAATTGAAAGGACAGCAAGTTGGGAACTTCACTGACCCTGCAAGAATCTATCACAATTTACATGTTGTTACTTCATTTATTCTTCTAGTGACTCATACATTGCTGTATTAGGCCCTGAGGTAATATATTTTTTATTTTAGATGATTTGCTTGGCTTGTATGAGCATTGTTGAGCCAGGACAGTGTTGATGTATACAAGTCTATCAAACTGCCATTTAACATGTTTTTCACCTCAACATCAGGAGAAACTTATTTATAGTGAGGGTGATGGAGCATTGGAACAAGCTGCCCGGAGAGGTTGCAGAGTCTCCTTCTTTGGAGACTTTCAAAACCTGCCTGGATGCATTCCTGTGCAGGCTACCCTAGGGGATCCTGGTTTTGGCAGGGGATTTGGACTCAATGATCTCTGGAGGGCCCTTCCAACCTGTGACATTCTGTGTTCTCTGGCAGTTTGTGGTAGGGGACTGCTTACTGCAGTTGTGGGTTGTGATAGTATGTTGATCTGAGCATTCTTTCCTGAAAATGATCACCTACATCTTTCACAAGTCTGTTCTGTAGCACGTGTTCTTGAAGTTTCTACGTATGTGCAGCACAATTTTCACCCTTCACCAATTCAGAAGGAGCTAGATGCACCCAGGATCTCCACAATCAATAGAAATGGACTTTCTATTATTTTCAACAGTACTTTTTTTAGTGAAGAAAGTATTATTTTATAGGCACAAAGGCCCCAGTAAGAAGACAGCAGTTTCCCTTGCAGGAATTACCCAGAAGATCCACTAGCAGAATGTAAGGGTATGGGTGGGATCTATTAAAAAAATAATATACTTTATTAATTTTGACATTTCACAATCTTGCCACAGACCATAATTTTTAATAATAATAGGTCATGGAAAATATTGCACGAAGGGAAATAAACAGGGAATCTAGAACACTAGCAATAACATAATAAGCATTAAACTATTTAAGAAAGAGAATCTTGCAGCAAATATGCCACTCACCCTTGAGGGTGACCTAAGAGGCTCCTTTCTGCCAAGGCACAAGGCACAGTAGAATTCAGTTCTAGAGAGGTTTACGAATATTTACTCACAAAGTATTATCTCCAGATCCCTGGGGCTAACTACAGTTTCCAGACAGTCCCCAAACAGTTGAAGGGAGTTCTGTTGGTGTCTTGATAGCTGTTGAGAGGGTTCTAGATCTTCCCAGGCTCTAACAGGGTGCTGGGAAAGAGGCAGACAATCTATGACCAGATCCTGGCCCCTCTTGGACTCTGGACTTGGCACAGAGGTTTGCAGAGGTGCAGGCAGGATGACTTGCAGATGTGCAAAGAGCATGATGTTCTCACCACGTTATGAGACATTTAATGCCTTCTCCCAGTAGACTTGAAGCACAGGAAGTTTCCAAGCTTGTACATCAAAGCTTTGTTGGTCTGAAGCATGAGACACAGCAGAACACACTGAGGCAGAGCAGAGTACATGGTCAGAACAGAGCTGAGAGCACGTTGCCAGAGCAGAACACTGCTTGCAACTTAGCTCCATTTATGTTATTTGCCTGAGTGTAATAGCTCCTGTGGCCACAGAGATTCACCAATCAGAATGGCATTTTGCCAAACTGACCATATTAGGTGAAACCAGAGATTGCTTACTCTTATTTGGGCAAGATACTCACAAGTGCATAAACACCTGTGGGTACCTGTTTATCACTTTGGGAGGACACATTTGGGCCATTGCCCAAGCCCTTGTTTTCCTCCAGCCCTTGCTTCCTCCATCAGTGTAAGGGTGGGGCAAGCCAGGACATGTTTTAGGCCTATTAGCCTTCCACAACACAGAGCCAGAGCAATGCTGAGGTTACTTGGCTTCAACAAATGGGCCATACTTTAAGACTTGCCGGGCCTTCTCCTTTCTAAGGCTTGTGTAGCCAAGCCTAAGTTTGAAGTCTTAGTTATGATGAACTAAATAAACTCTATTCAGATGTCACTTTTTTTTTTTTTTTTTTTTTTTTTTTTTTTTTTTGGTCTGGGCTTTTGGTTCCTTGCACTGTTTGTGAAATATCTTGATTTAAGTTTTCTTAGCTAGCATGATTTTCTAGTACATAAATGTGGACTGAAAATCATCATCCATTGCATTACCAGATAGGTGGGCATTTAAATGCAGTTACTTATGGTGACCTCTAGCTTTGTGCAGTGCTAAATTACAATGATGTCTGCAATGTGTTATTAATCCACACATTAAAAAGAGTCCAACTGGAATTATTTCTTCATTTTCTTTCTTTTCTTCTTTCTTTGAAGATCCTTGTTTGCATATACTTTCATTTCCACATCTGATAGTTCAGCATATGGCTATAATCTTCATGTGTTTTCTTCCTATTGCTGCTTTCTTTTTTCCTAATTTGTGTCAGTCCTAAATGCTGTATTTGAGTCAAAGGCTTTACAAAAAGCCACGCTGTTGGGCAAAATATCTGACCTATAAATTTCAATGTTGGGGTTTAAAAATTTTAAATTATTTCTTATTACTACTATTGTTGTTATTATTATTAATAATAACAGTAATCACAATAATAATTTGTCGTTATTGTTGGATTTATTTTACCATTTCATTGTAGGGCAGCAATGTTATGACAAAATAAGCACTGTTAAGCTGTCAAAAGAGTCAGCATCAGGAGGTTAAAATGTGGTCAAGGATTAGTTTACCAGACAGAAGTCTCATTTGATTGATATGGTTTTGCTGTGGTCAGTCACATACTTACTTGTTATTTTATTGAGTCTGCTACAAACTACGTTTCAAAAGTTGGGGCTCAATGGTTGTTTGGACTGAGGGCATCACTTTTGTTATATATCAGTTATAAGTACATCACATTTGCAGGGGAGATGCCTGGAAGGAGTGGTCAGGCTAAACGTTTTCAGCAAAGCAAGTAGGATTTTTGTGACTTAATATTGTTTTGAAATTTACTTTATTATATTTTGATTGTGACTATCCTTCTTCTGAAGGGTTTTCTTTGGTGTAAGCATAATTTTATGAACCAAAAGGTTTATTCTTCCAGCACAAAGGACTTTTGAGTGTTAATGTCTGTTTTGTTATCAAGTAATTTCATATTTTTTTTTTTTTAAATATTGAGTTTAGACTTTATCACAGCATGTTATGATGGTCTATTTCCTCATTTGAAAATGTGGTTAAACTCTTCTCACATTTTCTGGGAGAAACTGGTGTTTATCAAATCTTCTATTTGATTTGTCTGGATTTACCCTTTTTTTTTTTTTTTTTTTTTTTTTAAATGTTACAGCAGTTATTTGTAGCTCTAAAATGCGTCAAATCAAGCAAGAAACATTTATTTCATTGTCCTCTTTCAGGTAGGTGTGTGAAGCATATATATTGCCATTAAGAAAGAGAAATAATATGTAATTTTCAGTTTATAGTGTATTTGAACAAGAAAAGAAGTATATTGCTTTTAAAGCAGGTACCATTAAAGAGGCTAATTACTCCAAAGTACTTTTTTCCTAGTAAAATAGACTCAATGTATTTCTAAAGAATAATTTCAGTTTGGTAAAAACTGTTCAGTCATTTCAAATTAAAAAAATACAGTCATTTTGACATTGCTACTTAGTTTTCTGAAAGGACTAGTTTGAAATAAATGATATTTAAGAGTTCTGTTTTCTGAAAATAGTGGTTGAAATATCAACATTCTATGGAGGGGGGAGAGGGGGGAAATTCCAAAACCAGAACCAAGTTGTAGGAGTTTTTGACAAACATGAGAAATCATTACTGTGCCCACATCAGTTTATGTGTAAGACAGGTGTGACTGTTGATGGTACAAGAGTGCATTTCTGGACACAGATCTTGGAGTGGGTTGAAGGTTGTCAGTAGATATGTGGATTGGTTTTTGGTTTTGGTTGGGTTNACCAAGTTGTAGGAGTTTTTGACAAACATGAGAAATCATTACTGTGCCCACATCAGTTTATGTGTAAGACAGGTGTGACTGTTGATGGTACAAGAGTGCATTTCTGGACACAGATCTTGGAGTGGGTTGAAGGTTGTCAGTAGATATGTGGATTGGTTTTTGGTTTTGGTTGGGTTTTTTTTCCCCCATTAAGCATCTACCTCTTAACAGTTAACGAAGTTTCCCTGGGCACCACTCAAGAGAATAGGTGAAAAGAGATGAAGATAAAGAAGGCTTCAAAGTATCTTTACTCTTCCCCTCCTATGGAGCATGAGTGAAAGAGCTGGCTAAATGGAAGAGGGATGGAAGAGGTGTATGGTGTGAGCAGTAATCGCAAACAATACAGCACGTCTCCTGCCAAGACACCTTTAATGCTTATCTTCTCCTGGAGTTACAGGAGTTACAGCCCAACCAGGAGCATGGAGAGCTTGACCATTGCAGAGTACTGACCTTATCTTCCACTGTAAACCGGGGTCATGGATGTGTGTATGCTGGTAGGTGGCTACAGTGCCAAGCCAGGAGGTGAGGTGCAGGCTTTGGTGTACGGAAGTGTAAGATGCAGTCTGGTGGTGGCAAATTTAACAGGCCCAATTTAAACACCTGGTAGTTTTGAGGTCCTTCTGAAACTTAAGTTGAGACTCTTTTAATTAGCTTGTCCGACTGATACTGCAACAATTTTTAGTGCACTGTTTCAAGACAAGACAGTCCATCAGTTTAGAAGAGTATATGGTGAAGTCTAGCACATTTAGAGCTGGTTGATGGGTGGCTGAGACATCTACCCACCAAGGCAAGGCGGACAATTGGAGATGGTAGCTTTCTTGGCCATGTCGATCCAGGGGCTAGAGTGGCTGCATGCTCCCCAGGAACAGATCTGTAGCCATAGCCTTCTCACAAGGCCATCATCCTTGGTTCAGCATCTGCTCTAGCCTGAGTAAGGGCATAAACAATAAAATGATGGCCTTCATTAGCCAGGAAATTTCATTTATACCTGAAGCATTTGGTAGTTTTATTTCCCTGTTATATCATGAACATGACTTACCGGAGCAGCGACTCAGAGACTTGGCCAAGAACTGACTAAAATGCTTATAGGTTTATGTAACATTTAGTGTATCATTCCTTTCTTGTCATTCCAGGTGTGCACGCATGGAAACAGAAGCAACAAGAACACAAAACCCAAGCTGCTGCTGGTGGACAAGTTTTCTCTGACAAGGCAGTAATGGGAAGGACTGAAGTGTCAGGAATGTGATGCTTTCTTTTTTTTCTTGGCGGGACAGGACAAGTGGCAAGTGAGTATGAATAGTGAGAAAGAGAAAAGGGAGGAAAAACCTCAACCATTGTGGCAGAAAGTGATATGCCCTAGAACAGAGTGCAGTGAAACAAAAACAAAGAAGCACAGAAGGAGGAACCTGAATATTGTTAACGCCACTCCAGGCACTTTATGCCAAAGCAGGTTTCTTCAGCNATCCGGCGATCCGGCGGGGGGCGCGGGGAGCCAATGGGCGGCGGGGATCCGCCGGCGCGGCTCGGGGGCCCCTGGAGGAGGAGGAGAGGAAAAACCACGGGATTGAGCTCTGTCAGTGGCGCTCGCTGCTTCCAAGGGGGGAAGTGCCGGGGAATAATTAATGTTTTTATTAAATTTGGAGGGAATTTTTTGCAGCCGATCGCCGCGCGTGGCCTTCAGGTGGGTCTCCCCGGCAACTTTGCTCACCGCCCCGCAGGATTGCAAGGTGGTGGTGGTCTGCAGAGGCGATGCTGGGGCGGGGAGGGGGGGAAGGCGGCTGGGTGCGTGTGGCGGGGTGTGTGTGTGGGGGTGTGTGCGTGGCTGCGGCTGGCGGGCGCTGCCGCCGCTGCCGTGAGGTGCGCGGCTCGCCCCGCCGTTCGCCATTACGAGTTGAGCACACGTTTGCCGGAGCCGGGGCTGCCACTTGCGCGGATCGCCCGGGGAATACGGCGGGCAGTGTAAATAAACCCCTGCCTCTCGTCTCGCTTTCTGCTGCTGCCTCGAAGTGCTTTTGCTCGGGGTTTTCCTGGCAGAAGCGCGTAACCCAGGTGAAGGCAGAGAAGGGAGGGTTGTTTTTATNAAGGACTAGTTTGAAATAAATGATATTTAAGAGTTCTGTTTTCTGAAAATAGTGGTTGAAATATCAACATTCTATGGAGGGGGGAGAGGGGGGAAGTTACAAAACCAGAACCAAGTTGTAGGAGTTTTTGACAAACATGAGAAATCATTACTGTGCCCACATCAGTTTATGTGTAAGACAGGTGTGACTGTTGATGGTACAAGAGTGCATTTCTGGACACAGATCTTGGAGTGGGTTGAAGGTTGTCAGTAGATATGTGGATTGGTTTTTGGTTTTGGTTGGGTTTTTTTTCCCCCATTAAGCATCTACCTCTTAACAGTTAACGAAGTTTCCCTGGGCACCACTCAAGAGAATAGGTGAAAAGAGATGAAGATAAAGAAGGCTTCAAAGTATCTTTACTCTTCCCCTCCTATGGAGCATGAGTGAAAGAGCTGGCTAAATGGAAGAGGGATGGAAGAGGTGTATGGTGTGAGCAGTAATCGCAAACAATACAGCACGTCTCCTGCCAAGACACCTTTAATGCTTATCTTCTCCTGGAGTTACAGGAGTTACAGCCCAACCAGGAGCATGGAGAGCTTGACCATTGCAGAGTACTGACCTTATCTTCCACTGTAAACCGGGGTCATGGATGTGTGTATGCTGGTAGGTGGCTACAGTGCCAAGCCAGGAGGTGAGGTGCAGGCTTTGGTGTACGGAAGTGTAAGATGCAGTCTGGTGGTGGCAAATTTAACAGGCCCAATTTAAACACCTGGTAGTTTTGAGGTCCTTCTGAAACTTAAGTTGAGACTCTTTTAATTAGCTTGTCCGACTGATACTGCAACAATTTTTAGTGCACTGTTTCAAGACAAGACAGTCCATCAGTTTAGAAGAGTATATGGTGAAGTCTAGCACATTTAGAGCTGGTTGATGGGTGGCTGAGACATCTACCCACCAAGGCAAGGCGGACAATTGGAGATGGTAGCTTTCTTGGCCATGTCGATCCAGGGGCTAGAGTGGCTGCATGCTCCCCAGGAACAGATCTGTAGCCATAGCCTTCTCACAAGGCCATCATCCTTGGTTCAGCATCTGCTCTAGCCTGAGTAAGGGCATAAACAATAAAATGATGGCCTTCATTAGCCAGGAAATTTCATTTATACCTGAAGCATTTGGTAGTTTTATTTCCCTGTTATATCATGAACATGACTTACCGGAGCAGCGACTCAGAGACTTGGCCAAGAACTGACTAAAATGCTTATAGGTTTATGTAACATTTAGTGTATCATTCCTTTCTTGTCATTCCAGGTGTGCACGCATGGAAACAGAAGCAACAAGAACACAAAACCCAAGCTGCTGCTGGTGGACAAGTTTTCTCTGACAAGGCAGTAATGGGAAGGACTGAAGTGTCAGGAATGTGATGCTTTCTTTTTTTTCTTGGCGGGACAGGACAAGTGGCAAGTGAGTATGAATAGTGAGAAAGAGAAAAGGGAGGAAAAACCTCAACCATTGTGGCAGAAAGTGATATGCCCTAGAACAGAGTGCAGTGAAACAAAAACAAAGAAGCACAGAAGGAGGAACCTGAATATTGTTAACGCCACTCCAGGCACTTTATGCCAAAGCAGGTTTCTTCAGCTGCCTTTACACCCTCAGCTATAAAGAAAGCCTTCGGAAAGGGCTGAGGGCAAAGTTGGACTTGTTAGCTTGGGGTTCAGCCTGGTAATTGCTGAACGACATCAAATCATAAAAAATCTGAAACTTTGTGTCTGACGGCAAGACAGCCTGGTGAATACCTAAACTCACCACCTGATTCCTCTGGTACCTGGAATTCGCTGCTCAAAGAGAGGACAAATATAGCTGTTATGAAACCACACAATCTGCTTTGGTGCGTTTTGGCAGTTAAGAAAGGGAAGAGTTTTTTGGACACGGCCCTCCCACAGCCACTCTATACAAAGAAAGCTCACTTTCTTTGGGAAGTCCTCTGAAATCCTGAGCTTGATAGGTCCTGGCACCACTGCACCAAAACCACCCCCCCACACCAGATCCGGTGCCTGGATGCTGCCAAATTTTGTCCACAAAACCTAGAAATTATGTCACCCGCGTAGAAATAACAATTGCTTTCTATGATTCAGCTAAAAGGAAAACAACCCCAAAAAGCAACCAGCAGCGCTGCGATGCCAGCAGATCCCGACAGAGCGGTGCAGAGCCTCCTGGCCGCGCTCTCCTCTTTCTCACCTCGGGGCTCCCGCCAAGTTTTGCGGGACTGCTCTGCCCTCAGAAACGGCGCCCGTGTGCGTGTCGGCGGTGGCGGTGTGTTTGGTTTTTTGCTTCTCGGAGTCAGAGAAACGAAAGTTTTTTATTTTTACAACAAATTATGCGAGGGGAGGGGGTCGCCATGCCACCCAGGGTGGGGTGTGTGTAAGGGGACACGGTGCGCGCCGCAGCACGATCCCAGGATCCGTGTGGCGCACCCGAGTTACGATTTCCGATCCCCCCCTATCCCGGCGGGGGAGCGGAGTGGAGAGCGGGGGGCTCGCCCCCCGCNTGGCTGCGGCTGGCGGGCGCTGCCGCCGCTGCCGTGAGGTGCGCGGCTCGCCCCGCCGTTCGCCATTACGAGTTGAGCACACGTTTGCCGGAGCCGGGGCTGCCACTTGCGCGGATCGCCCGGGGAATACGGCGGGCAGTGTAAATAAACCCCTGCCTCTCGTCTCGCTTTCTGCTGCTGCCTCGAAGTGCTTTTGCTCGGGGTTTTCCTGGCAGAAGCGCGTAACCCAGGTGAAGGCAGAGAAGGGAGGGTTGTTTTTATGAATGGGACTCTTTGAGGTTAATTAGCTATGCAAATTCAAGCAGTTCATTCATGGCGCTTTTTTTTTTTTTTTTTTCCCCCCCCTTTAAATCTAAAAGCCATCTTGTATTCTTCTCCAGGCTGATTGGAGTCCAGATCCCGAGGAAATCTCCAGATCAAATGCCCAGTAAATAAAACACTGAGCTAAGACTTGTGGAAGAGCTGCAGAATGGATGGATTTTATGACCAGCAAGTGCCTTACATGGTCACCAATGTGAGTGATCGGTTCAAAGTTGGTGTTTATAAACTTGACTCCGACTTGTTTCTGTGGGGGAGTTTTGCAGAGAGTCTCTGCTTTGTTACCGCTGTAGGGGCGACTCTTCATCTGGGAGCTCTGCCTGCAAGATCAGCCTGCCTTCCTAGTTATTTCAATAAAGCATCATCTTCTTTTAAAGACAGTTTTGGGATGATTAAAAAATCATGCACATGATTAGCGGATGAGAGAGGCAAGAGCAGCAGCAGCTGCATTCAAAGTTTCTGGCTGCGTTTGCCTGCAGCGCTCAGAAGAATGAAGTTGAGGCAAACGTTAACGTTTTTCTTTTTCCTTTTTATTTTTCTTTTTGACTTTCAGGACTCTGCAAACAACGTTTTAAGTAACACAGGGAAACAAAGCAGCCTATTATAGTCTCCTATCTGGGTTCTCCTGCGTAGTTTACTCGGAGGGGATTGATGTGCTATTGTGTAGATTTGTGTACTTTAGATGCTAAAAATACATGGTTGGTATTGCCTTGCTGCTTGAACACATTATAGAGATAGATAGATGTCTACATATAAATGTGTTGCGTTTAGACACAGGAACCTTTCTGAACATGTTAGGTGCTCAGCACTATCTTTTGCTAGAAATTGGAGGCAGCAAGACGATCTTTTTCCCTGTTAGAAAATGTAACGAATTCATGCCAGCTTTCAGTATTCTTGATTAAATGGAAAAAAAAAAAAAACCCCAAACCCCTCAGATTTCTGAAGTAACTGATCTTTCCTGTTTATAGAATCCGCGTGGGAGAAACTGTAATGAGAGACCGACAAATGTCAGGAAAAGAAAATTCATTAACAGAGACCTGGCTCATGATTCAGAAGGTGAGGGCTTGTTCCCCCCCTCCCCCCCGACACCCCTCCCCCCTCTCTTACTTACTAAAGCAGAGAAGCTCTTTGAGAGCTATTTATTTATTTATCTTGGAGATAAATATATCTAGATCAATCTGAATAAACAAGACCAGAAAATTGCATTTACTACTGCAAAACAAAATGGCAAAGGCAATAAACTGACGAAGTTGATACTCTTTCCTTGGCTCACCCTGTTGCATTTTTGGTACTACTGCACATGTGATGCGTGGATATCCCGCATTGAGGCTGAGCCTTTGCAGCATCTGACACAGGTCATGGCACCTTGCTTTTTCAACTTAAGGCCTCTTGAGATTCAGGATTTTCCTCATTTCACCCACTTTCTGACATCCCTTTCACTGGTGTGTGTTCACTGGTGGTAGCAAGACTGAGAATAACGGTGTGGTTATGGTTGGTTTTCACTTTAGCGTTACTGTTAAGCTAGTCCTGGTGCATGGTAGCCTGTTCCTGTTGCTGTGGCTCTGATATAGTTACAAGTCCTGGGAAATTCAGTTAAGAAAGTGTGGAGTGGACAAAGTTTCGGAAGGCGAAAGATTTTTAACTTAGTCCTATCAATAGGACTGAGAATCACTCCCAGGACTGTAGTCTAGCAATAGGTGCTAACACTACTTTAGACTACAAGGTCAGTATAGATGCTGTGCTACCCCCCTGCAAATACATAACACATACAGGAAGGTATATGTAGGGGCCTATATACACCACTCTGTTCATCTTGTGGGGATGAGGACATGCTGATACACTTTTCAAAATCCCTGTGTACTTGTCTGGGAAAGTTTAGTCTTAAGATAGACTGAAAAAAACAACTTCTGATTTTCAGTTAAATGATTTCCCAACACGAACATGAGGTATCAATCCACAGAGTAAATGAATAGCCTCTGTTATTTCAGAGTATGTAAATAGTTATCTGTCAACATTTGTAAAAGAGGAAGTCTCTCTCAAAATGCAGTAAATTAAAAATAAACCATTTGTCAGTTCAAATATCCTACTTGGCCTCAGTAAACAGAATTTTCATAACTGAGTT
Organism: Ramphastos sulfuratus; assembly: GCA_013399055.1. Classification (NCBI taxonomy): domain Eukaryota; kingdom Metazoa; phylum Chordata; class Aves; order Piciformes; family Ramphastidae; genus Ramphastos; species Ramphastos sulfuratus. Next base: position 25,468 of record WBNM01045780.1, read on the forward strand.
TCAGAGCTTTGCAAGTAAGCCGAATGCTGCTCCAGTTGCACCTGTTAAAAGCAACTGAGTTCAGTGAATTGTAAGGAAAGGTAAGCTGCTGCAAAACTCAGTCCATGGAGAAATTGGTTTCACTTTAAAGAAAGTGCAATGAGTACAGCATCGAGGAAATAGTGGTGATTCGCTTGTTGTAAGGGGAAGTTTCCCATTTCTGTTTGCTGTTGTAGCATCTCAGGTCTTTGCTGCAGAATGTTTGTGATCGTTATGACCCTACTGATAAAAATACTCAGGTGTTGCTTGGGCAGAACTCCTGTTGAAGTCCAAGAGAGCACATATTGCAGGAGGGGGCCCGAATTGTATAAGGTGAAATAGTTCACCTGTAAGAAAGATTGTAATTTTTAACTTTACTATGTGTCCTCAATGAGCCTTTTACACTACAGAGCTTAGTTAAGATTCTGTTTATTTTGAGAGCTGTTAAAATAATACAGTAAGTAATTATTTTTTATTAATAGGTGTAGAAAAAACATTAACTGCAGCCCCAAAATAGCTACTTTGTCTGCGTGTTTGACTGCCAAAATAGAGATCACATACGCTGTTCTTCAGGAAAAAATGTATTTTCGAGGATATTTTAATCTTATGAGGAGATTAAGGGTGTGAGTCTCTTATCCCTGCCTTTATCTTTTTGCAGAACTCTTTCAAGATCTGAGCCAATTACAGGAGACATGGCTTGCAGAAGGTAAGGGAAAAACTGCTTGTAAAAAGAGGAAAAACAACTCTGGAGGGGAAAAAAAAAAGTCCTGAACTTGCTGTCTTAATGTTCAGCCCAATTAATTGAGCTCTAAAAGAGCCACCTCATGTGTCATGCATACATTAGAGCCTCTGATGAGTTTGTCTTTGGGGACTCTGGGGCTGCTCTACCCAGTGTCATCACAAATTACCAGGAGAAATTGCTTCCAGCTCACAATCACATCTGCTTTTGGCAAGAACTAATGCACCAAGACTTCAAGTTCTAAGCCTCTGTTCAGATTTTAATTGCAATTGATCAGGTTTATATTATTGTACCTCGAGAGACTACATACAGCCAGAACTGGGCTTGCTGTTTCCTTTAGAGCAGCACATATAATTATTTGGTGTTCTGGTGGAGTACTTTTCTGATGGCAGAAATTAGTTTCTCTGGGTTCATCGGGACGGGATGCTTCAAGATTTAAGTGCAAGTGTCTTCTTTCCACCTTGTTCACAACACAGAACATTAGGTGTGTATGAAATACTTAAAAAGTACTGTTTCTTTTTTGTTGTTGTTGCTGTTGGTTTTCTTTTTTTTTTTTTTTTTTTTTTTTTTTTTTCCAGAAACCTTTAAATATTTTGCATGTTATTTTTGTCTTCATGTTTGTAGTTGTGAGATTGTGTACTGGGTGATTAGAAAACTGGCATCGGTCTGTTGTACACCTGCTTGTGCTTTTAAGTATTTCAAATAATCTTGCAGAGCACATTCTACTGAAAAGAGAAGGTTTAAGAGCAATAATGTAGAAATCTGAATTTAGAGTAGCTGTTGAGAGATTCATCTAACAATAACAAAACATGAGCTGCTGCATTTAGAGAACTTTAACAAAATGCAAGGTAGCTTTCTGCTTGTCGAAGTGTGCTTGTTCCCTTCAGCAATATTCTCTGATTTTTGTTTACCTTTACTATTTACAATACCATTTATTTAAAGCATGAAGATTTTAATGCATTGTCTAGTCCTAATGTTTCTGCTCGAGATTTTTATGTAAACATACTTTGGATGGAAATTAACATAATATCTGCAAATCGATCCTGATTTAAATGAATGTGAGTATTCACATATGTTTAATTTTTATCATGTACTGGACTATGCACAGCTGTTTTGTAGAATACATGTTCTTTTTTTTTTTTTTGTTCTTTTTTTTTTTTTTTGGAAAGGAAGGATGTTGGGGTAAAACGTTTTTGGTTGGTTTTCATAGAAAGAGGCAAATACTGCTGCTGACTACCTGCCTACATACTGATTCTGTTTTAACAGCTTTATGTGTAGTTAGTCAAGTTATTAACCTGTAAGTACAAGTTGTGGGATATTGTTTATTTTACTGACAGTTCTATTCTAGCATTATTTTTGGCATGTAGATTTTCTGTATAGAATCAAAAAGTCATCCTGAGTGGAACAGAGAATATATTTTTATGAATTAGTATGATTCTTTCCTAATCATTGAAAGCAGGATGTCCTGTACTGAGATCTTTTTTTGTAGTAGAACGATCAGATATAACAGTAACTGTCTCCCTGTATTAGTTTTCCTGAAGACCTCTTTATTTTGTATTAATCTCATTCACTCTAACAAGCCAGAAGTATGTTAAAATATTACTCAAAAGATAGTATTTTTTGATGAAGAGGAGAAGTTTTAGTTTGATTTTTAACTGGCATGAATGTTTTTTTTCTGAAAATGATTAAACGCCTTTGATCATAAGTCAGGAAAATGCAGGCAGATTCATAATGCATGTGCAGATAATAATGTAAGTTTGAAAAATAATATGGAATTTAAAACTGATGAAATCCTTTCCGTAGGTACATAAATTACTGTAAGTGCAATTTTTACTTGGGAGGCACTGCTTATTTTAGACTAGAATGAATTGTTTGAGAGTCTTTTTTTTCTCTTCAGCTGAATCTATTTCACTGAATAAATTAAGGTAGATTTTGAGAGAGAAACCTGTCTAGTCCTGTGTCAGATTGAGAAACCTTTGTAAAAGCAGACAGAATCATGTGGTAAGTATTTAAAAATCAGAGAAAAAAACAAAAGTTACCTTTTCATCTAGGAGAGGATACTAAAGCTAAATATTGCATTTTCCCACAGCATGTTCCAAACTAAGTAGTATGCATTTTTCACTTTACTGAAATACTTGAAGAAATCTATGTGTTTCAGGCCACGCCATGTTTTTAGCTGTTCTGTAAAAAAACAAACTTTGTACAGCTTTTCTAAAGGCTAAACTGAGCCCGAAATAGAAAGTCAAGAGGAGAAAATCAAATACTAAGCTATTGACCCGATCCCAAATTTTTATTAAACAAAACCCACCCCTATCAACTTTTGGTAGTCTTTACAATATAGTGGTGATTGAGGATATTGTAGCTCTGCTCAAGTGTCTACATGGATGAGCTTAGCCAGGAAATAGATTTTGAAATCAGACTTGTTTACTCATTGCTAGATGTGTCCATTTATGTTCTTCTGGACCTTCATAGGCTAGGAGTCTGCCAACTTGGCAGCATCAGTAATGTTTACATATTTCTTTTCATAATGCTGTGGAGCCAGGGAAATGACCATGAAATTTTAAAACATCTTGACCCTCTTTAAGAAAAGCAGTGGCAGCTGACCAGGTTTCTCCCACGAGTTCAGATCCCCACTGGGGAGTAACCAGGTCAGAAATCTACTTGTTAGTTAGGAGAAGAAAGTGAGTTGCATTTTATGACACACAGGGAAATGCTTGTGGATTAATTTTTTTTGTTGTTTTGCTTTTCCTGAAGCTATTCTTATTACATCACAGACTTTAGCCTGGAGATTTTTACAGGTAGTGTCACCTGTGACAAGTTGGTGGTAAACAAGGAAACAGAAATGTATTCTATCCATGTTGAAAATGGTGGCATATTCATAGGTATTAAAGAAATCAACCATAAGGTAAACAGTTAAATAATCTCTCAAATATTACACTATTCTGTAATTAAGAAACTGAACACTACTTACAGAAAACTTCCAAATGTATTCCACTAGCTGCATACTAGATTTTTATGGAAATGGGGTTTGTTTCTTACTCTGTGTAGTATTAACTATGTAGGAAAAAATCTACACTATTTTGATGTATGACTTACTTTGAACAAGGTTCCCTCATGTCAATTACTATGCAAGACAGAAGATAGATTGTAACTGTTTCCTGAAGCCAGAAATTGAAAGTGGGAAGCCTTTAATAATTGTTTCAACCTTCGAACTTGAAAGGAAATGGTTAAAACTGCCTATTGCTAGCCAAGGCAAATATTATTCAGATATTATCTCCTGTTTCATATTTAAATAACTCGATGGCAACATTTTGTCATGATAATATTATAAAATGGCTTTATTGATTCCGTATATTTGGAATCAGATTGGTTTTGACAGATAGCAATTGTTCATTGACTTGGGAAAAAAAGGTTCAAATATTAATCTAATGTTATCTCATCATGGTAGCTGTTACTTCTTATTCTGGGATGAAGTGAAGAGTGAGGAAAAATTCTTAGTTGAATGAGCGTCTCCTTTCCACGGCGAAAGCATTTGGTTTGAGGGGAATAATAGATGAACACAAATACAGATTTTTATTTAAAAGGAATCTTTTCAGATAGTAGTTTCTCCAGCAACTTGTTAAAGATACATAAAAGGCATCAGAAGCAAAGACATAATGAATTTATCCACTAGATCTGCTTCTTGGAGCAACGGATAATATGTTTCCCAGATGGTAATAAACTGAAAAGTAAAAGATAATGTTCTTTGGGTGGCTTGGAAAAAATAGAAAAAGGTTAAGTGAACTGTGAAGTGGTTTGAAATAGTAGCTACAGGTAACAACAGGTTCATGCCATTACTGCAGCTTAGCCAACTTGAGCGGATGCCTGCTACAAGCTAACAGTATTTAAAAGCCAGTCTTTAGTATCTGAAAGCAAGCTGTTGTGCTCTAATAATTAATCCCCAAATTTGGAATGAACCTTAGGAGCTAAGTTTCTGCACTCTGGTCTTCGATCGTGAAGGATGTACCAGTGCCGTAGTGATGTCCGAGGTGGCGTTGACTTCTAGTTTGTTTCTTAAATGAGGGAGTGTGAAAATAAGTACTTTCCAGTTCTTAAATGATTATTTTTAATAAAAGAAGGCATTAGACCTTCAAATACTAGTCTAGTTAGAATGGCTTCGCTTAAATCAATGAAGATGTGTCGCAGCTTACTCTGGTTAACTAGCTTTCTGCTGCCAAAAGATTGTAAAATATACTTGGTGTAAGACACATGCTATGTAGCCATATTAAAAAAAAACAAAACAACAAAACACGAAAAACCAAACAAATCAAAAAACCCGTTTTTATAGGACCAAAACCAATCAAGAAATTGCAATTTAATGTCTCCAAGGCTGGTATCTGTCTGATAGGTACAGACACTCTAAAAAGCGAGCAAAAAGATTTTCAGAATTTCTAATAGAGAGATTTGGCTTTCAGATACTCATAATTATCTCTTAAATATCTGTGCACAAAACAAGGAGGAAACTTAGAAAACGAGGGGAGGGAAGGGAGTGTTCTTTTAAAAAGAAATCCAAAAGAAATAAAACTACCAGAAATCTTGAAGTCTGAAAGTCTCTGTAGTAATAAACTTTTTAGTGTTTTTCTTGTTTGCCGGAAAAGCAAATACCATTTACTCAAAATAATAATTTTCAAAGGCGTAGTGGGGTTTGCAAACCAGGAGGGATATAACAAAATGTTAAATGTGAGTGTTCTCTCTTAGCTAACTTTTTTGCTCATTTTTAGTATAGCAGCAAATGAAGAGCAGATTCTGCAAACCCATCTTCATATTCCTAGGGATTATTCACATAAGGAAGAATTTTTGAGATCTGGAGCTAGTTTTGAACTGCATTTAAGTTTATTAGTCAGAGCTTCTCACATTATGTAAAAAGGGTTTTGGGTTGTTTTGACAGCAAATCCAGTGCTTATGGGAAATAATATTTTTTACCATCTTGAAATTTGTCACTGTTTTGCCTCCTGAATGCTCCTTTGTTAGGAACAGTTGTTCCCTGGGAAAGGAGGAAAAAAAAAAAAAACACAAACCACAAAACAGAACAACAACCAAGCCTCCCCCCCTCCTAGCTCATTCAGGAATACTTAAATTTATACAATCTTTCAGAAGTGACAATGAATCAAAGAGAACTCTTAAGACTCATTACTGGTGAGGCCCAAAGTCTTACTTCAGCTGAAGCCAGAGTACTGCTGTTCACATATAATTTCCTGTCAGTTTTGATTTCTTTTACCACTTAGAATAAATGGATTGATATTTTAAAATGAGTTGCTCTTAGCTCTAAAAGTGAAGTGTGAGGTCAGAGAACACAGTACCACAGGAAGCATTCTGCTGCCCAAAATAAAGTTTTAAGTGAAGCGAGGAGGTTTGCAGCTTCTTGTTTTTCTGGAAAGTTTCCGTTTTGTTTTTTTAACTGGAACACCTTTCCCTGGAGTACAGCTGAGCTTTTGGAAGCAGTATGCGGCTGGGAAAAGGAAGAGTTAAATTTCAGCCCTTTATAATTCGCTTAACTTTTCATTTATTAAGTAACGTTCCTTAGCAGGTCTGTGCTGCATCTTGAGACAAAGCAGTGAAATCAGTGTGTTTATGCCTAAAGTTCAAGTTTACTTTGCTGTAGCTTTCTGGAAGGGTGTGACATGAAAAGCTTGTGGTTGAGGCCACATGGTTCATGCTGGACTGTGTTTTTGTGAATGGAGGCAGAACTCCAGTTCTGACTGCTTGTCTTGAGGAATTGCTTCGGAGATCAGCTGTCTCATTCACTGGCAGAAAGAATGACTCATACATCTTCTGCCTTGTTTGGCTCCAGGTCATTGTTACAGTGGATAGAGCTGGTTTTAATTAAATATTAACTCCTTTTGTCCTGGATGCCTGTTAATGGGGACTTTTTATTTTTGTTTACTTGCATGAAAGCAAGCTAACAGGCCCTAGGTCTAAACTTTTTTTTTTCTTTTGTTTTCTTCCCCCTCCCCCCCCCAACTGCTTTTCTTTGCTGCGAGTTCAGCTATTGAAAGACTTTTTAAAGCCCTAAAAACTACAAACGAGTCTTAAGTATTTTTGTGCCATGACTGTTTGCTTTTGGCAAACTGATTTCAACTCAGTAGGTAGTGAAACTGTAAAATCTAAACAGATAGCATCCTCAAGATCATTATTAACATTTCTGTACACTTCCCAAATCCTCTCGAGACATTATAGCTGTAGTCAGAAGAAAAAGAAAACTTTTGGTAATAATGTAGGCTGAGCTGGGTGGTTTATGCTGCAGATGTTGTCTGCTTCAGAGTCTGAGACTTGATGGCTCTGAATGTAAAGTGAACTAATGTAGCTGCTTCTGCTATTAGCAGTAAAAGCCACGTGCTTAATATCCTTCAAAACCTTTTATTAGTCTTTTGGAATATACTTGCCTTCTCAAACCCTCATAATTAAGTAGCTCAGGGAAATACTCAGATGATCATTTCAGATATCTTTCTCAATTTTCCTCTGAATGGCAAAGTAAAACTAAAAACCAAAAAAACCCAAAGTTTAGGTGATTTATGCATTCTGTCTTGTGTTGAGTATGTTAACAGAAGACCAATGAAGATTTTATGGCAGCCTTGCTGAATTACAGTACTTGTGAATAAAAGAGGAAATGAATGGCGTACGCATATAAATGTACAGACAGTTTGCAACCCTAAAAGTTACATTTTCCTTTCAGACATTCAGGTCGAGGTGTCTTTACTTGTCTGTTTAATTTGCTACAAAGCCTACCTATAATGATCTAAACTCAAGGCACAAAAGCCTTCTTCCCTTTGAATTAATGGGATGATGCATCCCAATGATTTGTCCTCGCATAGCAGGATTCTGGTGAAAGAAGTCTATGCGTTGGGCTGATGGTTGCTTGGATTTGGGCACTACCATAGTGAGCGAGTTTCAGATGTGCTAGTTTAAAAATAATATCAACTGAAACGAAGGAATAATTGAAGTTCTCATTTCCACCACTTTGCAGGTCCCTTTAATTTCTTTACATAGGCTTGTGGGCTTGTTTCTAAGGTACTGATGCTGCTAAAATTAGATTCCAGTAGGAAATATATGTTCCTAGTTTGAACATTTTGGATGTTATTATTTGTTTTGTTTATATTTGGCAAGATTATAGACACTTCTTAACTTGCTGTATTCCTTATCCAACAGAGGCTTGTAGGGCTGTGTCAATACTGTATTTAAAATACATTTTGACAACATAGTCTCCACCTATTTTTAGAGTACTGATAAAGTGGTGTACCTGGATCTCCGTTAAACAAGCCTTCATAAATTTTGGGGATCCATGAATGAGTATATTTTTCATGTTTATTCCGGATCAAATGAGGGCTTATGACAGAATCTCTAAAGTAATACTACTTTCCATGACAGTTCCACCAGATGTATTTTATTTTTTCTTACACTTTGGCTGGAAAAAGACCCAAATATCATTTACTGATACATAAATATATCTTTACAACAGATTAGTTCTGGGCTGAGTCCAGTTACACTGATAAAATCAGAATCAAGCATCGGTGAAGCAGACTGGTATGCAGAGTACGCTCTAGAAAGTTATATAAGATTGCTGTCCCAGTTCTGCAATCACTAGATACAGCCTTCCAGTTTCAACAGGAGGGTTTTTGTTCTCTTTTAGCCTTCTCCAGGTAACCTGGATTCCCAAATTTACGCATATACATGTGCACATAAAAAAAAAATACATGTGTGTTTATAAAAAAAACAGAGCGGTAGTACCCTCTACGCTGCATTTGAAAATGAGAGCTGGATTAAGAAAAATGTGTGGGGTGAGTCTTCTGTAAGCAAGAAATTCCTCGATAGAATGAGTTTAACTCTGAATGTACTCACCCTTCAGTGACTATAGGAAAATGTAAGAAGTCTTTAGGAACGGATTTTTAAGTAGGATGCCTTGATTTCATAATTGGATTCTTCTGCGACAGTCAAATATTTGGCATTTTTATAAAGAAGATGCCTAATATTTGCACACGGTGAATTGCCTGAAATGTCAGCAATTGTACAGTGTTAGTGTTTGGGCTCATCATCTCAGGATTCATTCTTGTTACAAGTCCTGTGGTTTTTCTGAAAGAAGTACAATGCATCAAAAATACTGAGAATATTTGGGTGGTAAAATATGTGTTTTCTACAGCTTCAGACTTTGAGGAGCTAACATGACCTCAAAGGTACCGCTTTCTTCTAAAGCATAGGTTACTGTAGTGTTGTTACAATTAAAAACCTCAAAGCAACAATAAGTATGTTTATTTTTCTTCAGAGTAATGCTAATTATACTTCCTGTATTTTTTTTATTCACACTTCTTTTCAGATCTCTGTTTGCAGATTTGCCAGGGTAATTTATTCTTAGGGAGTATTTGCTGCAATTAAGACAGTAGGACTTTAAACATTTCTTTTAGAATGGAGAACAAAAAAATTTTCAGCGTAATGAGCCTGATTCTGAACTCTTTATCCAGGACAAATAATTCTCAGTTAAGCCATCGGAAATATTTCCTGAGTAAGGAGTGGAGATCTGATCCATGAAGAGTACTGCAATGCACATTCAAAATAATTGTAATTAAATATGTATTTTTAATTCAAACAAAGCTAGTAGTAACTGCACATCTCAAAAGGGGAACATGTGCTTCCTAATCGAGAAAGCGTTCTGAAGGGCATTAAAGTTATAGTTAATAATGTAATGTGTTGAATGGTTTGATAGTCACATTTTCAATAAATTATTATATAACTGGTATTTGCCTCTCAAATCTTGTTGGGTAACTGGATCGTGGTAGATCTTAACTTTTAATTAAGATCATCTGAGTTACTTGCTTGTCTTCGGTCAAGAGCTCTGCGAATTAAAATATTTTCAAACAGATATTATTTTATGCAGCTTTGCCGTGGCGATTCCTCTTGTTGTGTGTTGAGCAAAAGATGAATCGCCACGGCAAAGCTTCAAACAGATATTATTTTATGCAGCTTTGCCGTGGCGATTCCTCTTGTTGTGTGTTGAGCAAAAGATGGCAAAGTTCAGATGCAAGAAGCTGGATCTCTCTTGAGATGTTCCCAGAACCAGTTGTGCTCCCAGGATGCTGCTTCTCAGTGTCATGTACTGCAGTTATTCAGATGTCTTCACCTGTAATACACATTTGGTAGCATTTTAGCTTAAAGGAACTTAGGACACAGCTTGAGAGATGGATTATGTCTTAGATATTCAATGAAAAGGAGCTGGAGTACCACCAAGTGATGTATCAGCAGGCTGTGAAGCAATTGTATTTTATAGCTCAGGTTTGTGATGTTTCCCAAAAGCACAGATGATTATAAGCAAAGGGAATGGCTGTTACTAGTGAGTCTTGCTTTAAGTAAATCTATTTTTCGTTTGTTTTTCAATGTCTGAAATGTCATTAAACTGGGAATTTTGTGATCTGTTAAAATACTTTTTGAGTATTTAAAACAGTAACAAAAAAACCCCTACTGTGTTGGCTCACTGCCAGGAAAAATTGGAATTGCTTTTAAGTAAGCCAAAGGTGTGGTATTTGGGGGTTAAAGATGCGTGAGTATCAAACACCAGGATTTGGATTTATGTAGGCTTTCCATGCAGATACTTAGAACTGATGGATTTTACCAGTGGTGTGGTAGGTCCAGACCCTCATGCAGGGAGTGAGGCAGGGCCAGTGCCCGAGTCAGCCTTCATGTCCTCCCATCCCCATCGCTCCATGCTAGGGCTGCTCTGGACGCGCGCTGCACCGCACAGCTTCACCCCAGGGTTTATCCAATATGAAAATGATGCGCTTGCCTGATTTTCATACTCAACAATGAGGAAAAAAAAAATCCTAATTTTAATCTTGGCTGTGCTTCAAATTAAGCACAACAGTCTTTTATTTATGCTTTAATGGCTTCTTTTAATTCTTTCCTTGTTTTTTGTTTGTTTGTTTTTTGTTTTTGTTTTCCTTTCTTCAGCTCAGGTACCTGACAATGACGAGCAGTTTGTGCCAGACTATCAGGCTGAAAGTTGTAAGTATAGTACGAATCAACCCTTTCTTTAAAAAATATGCATTTGTATATTTGTATTTGGGTTTTCATATTTGTTATTTATTGTGTCATGTGCAGTCATGTGATAGCTCCTTTCACCGATCAGTGACATCAGCGGATTGAATAGAGAAAGCTGCTTGTGTTTTGACATGTAGCCAAAAGAAGTTGTTTGGGGTGAAGGTATAACCTTCGGCAGGAGTCTTCTCCTCTAATTCTTCCCCCCCCAGCCCCAGGGAAGCGAGGGAAAACTCAGATTGTGGAAGTGGAGGGATTTTCGCTGTCCATAGAGTGAGTAGAGTTGAGCCGGTATGGATCAGATGCTGTGGGGTGTAGGAGGCAGCTCTGCTGAGCAGAAATGGGGCTGCTCAGTACATTTTGTGTATAAATAAATGAACGTATCCACATAACCAAATGCAATCACTGCTGGGGCATTTTCTAGTTATCTTAGCATGTCGTGTTTTGTTGCTTATACAGAATTCCTCTTTGAATTAATTGGAGGAAGCAGGAGTTACGTTAAGATGGATGCTTTGCATTGTTTGCTCCTTTACCTAACATATGCCCAAACTTTTTTTTTTTTTTTTTTTTGCCTATATCCATCAAATCCTGCCTTTACCTGCTGAAATGCTATTATTCAGTGAATGCTGACTTCCCTTTCTCTACCTGCTGTACTGTGGTTTTGGGGGATCGCAAGAGTGTAGTAAATAAATGGCCTGAGAAACATCTGACAAAGTCACAGACTTCTTGGAGCTTCTTTATGCATCTTTCTTATGGCAAGGCTTCTTTCTGCCCTCGGAGGGCTCTTCTATATACAATGCTTGCTGACTGCTGCAGAGCACATAGCAGCTTTTCTGTTTTGCTAAATAACTTAAATAATTTATCCTATCAGAGTGAATCACTGCAGTCCAGTAAGCCAGATAGGTGTTAAATACAGCATTTATGTACTAAAATGTTAAAATTAAAATTAGATTAGAAGGAATTGCATTAAAATAGTCTTAAACCTAAAAGAAAATTTGGACTTGTTGAGTTTCCTTAGGAATCTTTTTGAGGATTTTTTTCCTGGTTATTTCAGAAACTGTTTGAAGAAGAATTTAGTGAGAGTGTTCATAACAAGATTTTGTGGGGGAGGTAAAACAAAAAGTGTTTTCATCCCCTGGACCCTGATAGTATACCTGCACAGCAACAATTTAGTTATGTTTTTCTCTGGAAGTTCTTGTGCATATACTAACCAATAGTCTCAGTCACTTCTAAACTTCTTGAGCTGTCCTTTGTAAAAGGGTTGTGGGTTTTGTGTGTTTGTTTTTTTTTTTTTAACCTTTGCCTCAAAGACTTTTAAAAAAAAAATTATAATGCAAAAGCCAAATCTATTCTTTGAGTTGAAAATCAGATACATTATCCTACATGTGGAACTGTGTCCAAATATAGTCATGTATGCATACATCCTTTGTGTAAGAGTACAAAGTTCAGTCAGGGCTTCTATTAACCCACAATTATCGTTACACAACAAGTCAGTGAGTCTTGGAAAATAATTTGTGAACTGTGAATGAAAAGCCCCATTGAAGCTGGTCGTTGCTTTTGGTGATAAAGAAATTCTCCTAATATGGCTATTTTATTAATGCTCTTGTATTTCAAATGTTCCTTAGCCACAGCTTACACACTATTATCAAAGGAACATTTATTTCTTCATTTCAGTTGGCTTCTTTATCTTAAGTAAAGGTCAGGAGAGCTTCCTGGAGAGTTACTCTGGCAAAGGTTATGGAGTTTCAGACATAGGCTTGGATATAATGTGTGTAGCTGTGGGCTCTGTGAAACAGGAGCAGAGATCAACATAAGCAAAGCCATGGGGAAATTACTGCTGCAGAAGTAGCACAATTGTGACTGTTTTCTCTAGGATCCAAACCTGCCTTCAAACTCTATTATAATGACTTACTATATATAATCTGTAAATCCGTACAGTACTCACCCTGTTACTGACAGCAGCCTGGCAGAAGCATTTGGCTGTTCAGAGTTCTTTAATTTTATGTTTTAATTTTCTTGTAAGCAGGGGAGAGGATGGGCAAGCTTTCATAGGTTCGGTGGTTAATGCACTGGTTTGAGCCAAAAATGATGAAGCACAAAGGTTTAAATTAGTGAAGGAGGTCACAGCCTCTTCAGTTCAGAGGCAGCCAAGCTGTGGTTTGCTGCACAAATGTCGTTTATGGACCTGTATATGGGTAGGGGTCTATGTGTGTGATGTGCAGAATATGTAAAGAAACTGACTGTTCCACTGGAACAGTTAAAGCTTGCAGTCTAGGTACAAGAAAGAGTGATGTTAACTTCTAGCTTCACTGCTTGAGAAGTCGACTTTAAACCTGAGGTAGATTTGTGGTTTTACATTTAAACTTATAATATTGAGGAGTTGTGAGAAAGGTCAGTAACAGTAGCAGTGCTGGAAAGCTGTAGTTAAAACTTTCTTGCCTAGAATTCACAGTATTCAGCTCTTGAAGCAAAGATGTGGAAGGTAGCGGGGGAGCTGATGCTGCCAAGATCATGTGCTGTGTCCTAGTGCTGAGCAGGATTAAATGCCCCTTAGAGGGCTGTGGGTTTTGAGTTTCTTTTCTGTAGTAATGATTTTTAACTGGTGAAACTGCACTGATATTAGTAACTAAGGGAAACATTTAGTTTAGATTAGATATACAGTCCGCTTTATCCAGTTAGGGATTTAACTTCAAAGCTAGATTGGGACCATGAATATTTCAATTATGAGTTGCTATTAAACTTCAATCAGTTTTCAAGAAGCAAACACAAAATATATATTTATAGTTAGGTGTGGATTTTAGATATTAGGAGTGAGATCAACAGCTAGCATAACTTCATGTGATATTATTGACATTACTGGAATTATGCAAATTTCTAGTAGCTAAGAATCCCCCATGTCAAGCTTCCCTGTAGCACTTTAAATTTCTGTTCACCTGTTCAAAGTTGGATTAATATTGTTACACTATTGCAAGAGGTTTCCCCCACCATAATAGCCTTAGAAATGTCTGCACTTCCAAACTTTTTTTTTTTTTTTTTGTCACAGGGTCCAAAGCCCCATCTTGACCTCCTTGGATTACCTTTTAACTAATCAAAGTTTAAAAAGTACTTAATTGTCAGAAAGAAACTTTCTGATGCAGAATGAAGTTTGATTTCTTGTAACCTGCTTTCTGTGACAACTGAATTTTCTGTGTTCTGAAGGAGAAAGATCTGTATCAATTAAAAAAAAAAAAAATTCTAATTTGGCTTGCAGTTACACTGAAAAATTACTACAACTGCATATTAAATAGTGCCATTTTCTTAGTCTTTAATATCTGCTCTTGTAAGAAATAAAAATTCCACCAAAAAGAGGGAGCAGTCACTTTTACAGGCACTCATTTGGAAATTCTGTGCCGGGCAGGTCGATTTTGCCCCATTCTGAATCTGTTTCTACACTTCAGCTGACCCGAAGTTACTTCAAATGACTTCCTCATGACTCTGGATTTAGCAATTACTCAAAAAGCTGTGTAAAGCAAAAAGGCAAAATCTGTTTCTCCAAAAGGTGAATGCCTTTTTAAAAATAAACCAAAACATCAGACCCCCCAGCTTTCAGTATGTGACACTTTTCCAAATTCCTTTCGAATTCATAAGAGTTAAGCTGTTTTTCTGTTGGTGTACAATCAGTATTCACCTGTTGAGAAGGGTGACCTGCTTTAACTTCCTCAGATAAGGTTTCCTATTGTTTCAACTCCATTTTCATACAGTGAGGAGGAGCCAGATCCTGAACTGGTTGTAATCAGTGGGGAGGCTTACGGATACTGTGTAACAGCAAGGACTTTACAATCTGGGAGTAAAAATGAATAAAGTGCTCAGTTTGCTCCAAGTCAATAGCTGTTGAGGTGAAGATTGCTTGCTCCCATTGTTTGGATGGTTTCTATGACAGACACAAGAGGAAGTAGGTAGGATTTGCTGATGTTTAAAGGATGTAGTTGGCAGAGAAAACTTGGTATTGTCAACAGTACACTGATTTGTAATTTGACCTTGATACAATTGGTTACGAATGGGGATTACCCAGTACCAATCTGGATTGCCTGGTGTCTTAATAGCTGGTGGTGTTTTGTTGCATTTTAATAACAGGTGCTTACATTGGTCTGTTCTTCCAGTTTGGTAGTTTGTGGTTTTTTTTTTTTTTTCCCTAAAATGTAGTTTAACCATTTAAAATTTGTGATAAACTCTTAACTTTTCACTTTTTGTTACTGAATCTCTGCTAATGAGGATTTGTGCTGTGGTTCACCTTGTTGATCGGTTTCCTTCTTTTTCATTTTGTTCCTCTGTTGTTTTCCTGACCATCACAGCCTTAACTTAACACTGCCAAGGGGTAAATGTTAATGTTAGACCACAGCTGTTGACAGTAAATGGGAAGGGCTGGCTGTAAAATCTGTGCTTCTCCATGTCTGATTAAACTTTAAGATAGGAAAAATACTTTTTTAGTAGTGATTTTGTCGCTGATCTTTCACGACCTTTATTCTTTCTCCTACCTCTGTGGTTTTTTTTCCTCCAGGTTTAGCAAAGGAGCTCTTTCAAAGTAGATGCCAGGAGCCTTAAATTATTCAGGGATGTGCTTTTTAGATGCTCTGGTTTGCAATCTTTAAAAGCCTGTTAAAGAGAGATTCTTTACATAGGCTTCAGGTAGCTGTATTCTTCTGTCATTTTAACTAATGGCTTAGGATATTCCAAATGCAGTTTAAATGAGGAAAAGCTTTAATATTTACATGTTTGTAGCATTTGTGATTCTTTATTTCACTCTCAGTTGAAAAATGCTCTGTTTTATTTTCCCCTTTCTGTGACTTAAATTTCAACAGTGAATTGCAGAACTAGAAGAGCAGTTCTTACTTGCTTTAGTATAGGAAGTGCTGGTGAGCAATTGGTGGAGGTTAATTTTCACTTACTCTGTAATATTTTGGAGGGAAAAAAACCCCATGCCATTAAAACACAGTAGAAACCACGAGAATAACATAAGTCCTGTTGGCCCTGCTGAAGTCCAGAGATCTGTTCCCTGCTTTTATTTCCATTTATGATGCAGAATAGTTTTAATTTTGCAGCTTCTAGAAAAAAATAAATTAGTGGACTGGAAAAAAAAAAAAAAACGCAACGTTTTTTAACGTGATGATTCACTACATAGGCAGCTGGTAGTCATGTCTTGGTAGTGCACAATGTCCTAGAAATTGCAGTTGGTAGTATTTTAGTTTTTTGTGTGTGGCAAGTTGCACACACCATCGTGTTTTCAGGGTTTTCATACAAATTTTCTTTCTGTCTTTTTTTTTTTTTTNGTCTTTTGTGGCTGGATTGACCTTTCCTTTAAGTGTAGTCCTGCCAGTATGGTACTGCAGCAGGCAGTCCCACAAATACCTTACAAGGTGGTGCTAGTTATTCTTTGTGCATAGCTGTTCCCTGATAGGACTTTCTGCTGCAGCTGTTTTTTTTGGTGTTTTTTTTTTTTTTTTCCTTGCCACTTGAGTTGAAACTACTTCCTTTCCTAGGTCAGACATTGTCAAATATAGAGGCATTTACTTATTTATTTTAGTGCATGCTCGACTGTGATGTATTCTTTCTAAAGGGCTGTGAGAGCTGAGGCTCTGTGGTTTGTTCCTGCCCTTAGCTTTGCATGACCTTGGGCATGTTGCTTAACATCTTTGTTTCCGGGTTTGAAGTAGGTACAGAAATGCATGTATCACTCTGCTGAGAGATATACAACTCTCTTAATGATCACTTATCTAGAGATCTCAGAAGCATTTTACAAAGAGAGTCCAATGCAATTGCTGTTGTAAGAGCTGGAGAGGTCAGACTGAGGAGTTGATGTTGACCACCTTATCTCCCTTCATAGTTGCCTTAGATAGCCTCACTTCTTTCATTGTGTTCCTGAGCACTTGTTTCCTTTGTTTAAAGCAGGACTGAAACTGTTACCAGCTGTTAACTTTCCTTTTTTTCTTTGAAAAAAAATTCTTATTCAGAAGAAATTAGGAATTGGTGTCTTTCAAAGAACTTTGTGGGCTCATTTTGTGGTTCATCACTGGCCATTAGCCTCTTCTAATACGGATTTTTTTTTTATTTTTTTTTTTCACTCCTCCTTCCTCTGGAGAATTTTTGGAAATATTCAAAACTGCCATAGTTGTGACCTTTTCCATAATTACAAGATTTCATTCTTGCAAAAGTTTTACCAAGAGGCAGACTATTCATGGTAACTTGTGATCTTAATAGTAGAGAATTTGTGGGTTTGCTTTACTTTTAATAGCGGTTTCTGTCTATTTGCTCTTCTGCTTCTATTCTTAGACTAAATTTCCAGCTTTAGGTTCTTCTGGATTGTAGTAGTGGTAGTAGCTCACACTGTAATGGTGAATACTGGTGGTGGCAATAGTACTGTGAGACAAATGAGAAGACCCCATCAAGTAGGTAGCTTTTGGTTTTTTTAAACTTCTCAAGTGGAAGCTATTCCTTTCGAGAGTGCCCTGCATGTCATGATGTGAGTTTCACTTCTAAGGAGAAGGTACCTCTGGAGCATCCCAGTTATGCAGATGTGGTTTAACTGCATGGGGCAGCTGGGAACGTGATGGGCTTCAGCTCTGTGAGGCTTGGACATCCCAAGAAGCTGAACAGAATTTGTTTTGTAAGGTTTTGTCCCCGAGTTTCTCCACCGGCCTTTCACTGGCATGTCCCCTGCTCAGCCAAGCTGCCTTAGTTTCCTTTCCTCAGAGCTTCATCCTCGTTTGCTGTTTTATTGCAGATTAAAGGCTTGTGTTGCATGTGGAGGTTATCAGCTAATGAATAAATTTCACTCATCCTGTCCTGTGATAAATCTGTCTCATAGATCAAAGATGAAGCATGTAGACTTTTTTTTCTTTCAAATGGTAATTTCTTAAGGCTGTCAGATCACTTCCTAAGGTCTGTTTACATAAAAACAAAAAACATTGAACATACTTCATTCAAAATGTTGAATTTTCAGTTTTGCAAAACCCTTCTATTTCCTCTCTGAGGAAGCCTCCCCTCCTCCTTTCCCCATAAGGACTCTGTGAAGATCCCATCTGTAGAAATACAGGCAAGGCTCACGTTGGAACTTGTAGTCACGGCAGTATTTTCTTAACACTACAGTTATTTCTGTTTTAAAACAGATAGCTATTTAGTTAATTTCATCAGGATTATGTATATGTATTAGAGCATCTGTTCAGTTCCAGTTGTATTAAACAAAGTATGCAGAATTTTTTTTCTCAACTGTATTTTCACACAGAAACCCAAGAAGGCAGATTGAAGGGTCTTTGAGTCTATTTTGATACAGAGCTGTTACTCTCCCTAAACTGCTTTCCATGCAGTGTTTTTGCAAAATGTGTTTTGTATTCCAAGAGCAGCCTAAATAATGATTTAAAAATCCACAATCTCTACGATGGTGTAAAAATAAGCAGGCAGTCTGCAAGCCGAGCCCATCCATTTCTATTTATTTTGTGTGTTTCTCTAGGTAAATTGTGCTTACAGGCTGTATAATTTTTTGGGTGTCCTTTTTTTTCTTTTGCTGGCTGCCTCGGCAACTGAAGGCTGGAATCAGGCTCTCCCACAGACTGCCTTGAAGTTTTCAAAGGGTATAGCAGGGAAAAAAAAAAGGGAGGATAGAATGACAGGCCTCAAAACATCAGTTAAGCACTGGAGAGTTTGTGAGACATCCATGCATTGTAGGACCGATTATCGTTAGCCCTCTGTAAGCATACAGGAAAAGCAGCCCTTGTTTCAGGTTCTGTGTCCTGTTCTTTTGGTCCTCTGCATTTCCGTGCTGGAAAATAATTACTGTGGAGCCATTTATAAGCTGTTAAGTATGCATAAATTACATGTATTATATTTTTCTTTTTTTAGTTTGGAGGTAGTCAGTGATTTTTCTAGGAATGCTCTAAACCCGGTAAGTGGAGATCTGGTTACTTTTTCAAAGCATGTGCTCCACTCATCTCCCTGAGAAGGATTGTTTCCTTTTTCTTTCACTTATTATTGATATTTTCTTGTCTTTAATACATTACTCTTACCTGTTCCTGAAGTGTAGTTCGACCTTGCTGAGGTGAATAGAGAAGTGAACTGTCTTGATAAAGGATATCTTCATTCTTACGTATGTGTTTGTTCTGTAAGCTGAGGATTATACACGTTAGAAGAGAGTGAATCATTAGCAGCTTTATTTCTGGTTGTCTTTTTTTCCCCGTGGCTGTTTATGAACTTATTCAGCAAATGTGGTTGCCAGTAAGTTAATGTAGTGAAATATTTTTTAACAGTGACATTTACTGCCGAGTCCTGCAGACACTGAATAGGAAGGTTACTGACTGGACAGGTTTTTCTCTTTAAATTTATATATTATTAGTTGCCATCAAGGACATTTGAAAAATTACATGTGCAAAACCAATTCCCAGTCTTGCTAATTTGTTCCTCTTTGCTTAAATGTTGTTTCCATTCTGGTTCTAATGTATACCTAAAAAAGATAAACAGGTTTTTTGGTTGTTTGGTTGTTTGTTTTTTGTTTTTTTTTTTTAATACTCTGTCTTCATGCTGATACCAAGTGCAGTGTTTCCTTATTAACCCACCTGCAAATAAAATTTCACATGTCCAAAGCAGTAACATAAATGGAGTTTAAAAGAAAGGCTTTGAAAAGTGTTAATATTTAGTGGAGATTACAAGTTTGAAGCATTTGGATTTAGAATTTGGGAGCTGGATTTATACAAGTCTATGTGTATGTATACACAATGTATATTCTGTGTATATATCTATCTATATATATCCATGCATGCATTTAAGTGGTATACACACCATGTAATGTTGGTCTAATTGCATGCATGTGTAAAATATTCATAGAAGTTCAGAAACAGTTTGCTTGAGAAAAAATGTGCTGTATTTATATTGGTAGCGCATGTTCAGTTCCTTGTCTTACACAGTTAGAATGCTTTAGGTAGCTGCAGAAGCCTTAAATTAGCTGTGTTGAGAACCAGAGCCTGATTGCAGGTGGTCAAAATTCCACTGGCTCCAGAAACAGCACTTTGCTAAGAGTCTTTGAATATTCGACTGCTATTTAAGTCCTGACATTACCTTCCCAGACATAACCACTCCTGACAATGGCTTCTTTGTTTCCCTGTTGAATCAGTGATAAAACTTGTGAGCTAAATTTTATTGTTGACTTATTTCAGTGGCCCACACCTTTTCCAGTGGAGGCTGCAGTTCTTACAGTGCTTTTTAGTAGTGAACTGAAGATTTAGATTCCAGCCACGCTTTAATGAACTATAAACTACATCTGTTACAGTTGGCCTTACTGGTGAGCATTTGTGAAAATTTCACATTGAAGCATGAAGGGCACATGTATTTAGGGTGGTGACAATCTCATTCTTCCAATGAAGTAAACAGAAATCCCATTAGCTACCCTTGATTTAGTGTATACTTTTTGAAATTAATGTATATATGTTTTTATTGTTAAAGGCAAAATCAAATTAAGAATCATCTACTCAAAATTCAATTTTGTTCCTTTTAGTGCCTATCATTGAGAGCTGCTAAAATAAAAACTAATTGTAAATAATCTTTTAAATTAGGTCTTTAATTCATGCTAGAGCGCGTTCACTGTGTAGTCCATTTCATTTATTGGCTTCTCTTGCTTTTGCCTATTCTTGAGTAGCTAACTGACAGGTGTGATTATCCTTAAGGATAATCTTTTATTATGGTGCTCTTTTATCATGAGGATATTCCTGTTCTTATAGGGAAGCAAACTGGCTGGTTATGAATCTCTGAAGGTAGGCTCCTAAGACTGAGCTACTTAAAACTAGACGCAACCTTCTGATAGCAGTTGTTTAGGTTATGGACAGCAAATAGGAGAACCAGAACTGAAATGGAGTTTCTTTCACATTTTCTCCAGCTACAAGTGTTAAGATGAGCAGTATTCTTATCTATAGCTGAGTACATCAGAAAGGCGCAACAACAACAACAGAACCAACAACTAGATTGACATAACTTGCAACTTTGCTGTAAGAGGGGAAGCAAGGCAGAATCAGTTCCTCTTTGTTTTCCCCTGTGGGTGTGCTTTCCTAAATCTCAGATGATGATACCTTTAAAACCACAAATAAGAAAAAAAAAGAGTTTTAAAATAAACTTATTACTGCTGACAAAATTACTTGTTGCCATTTCCAAATTTTATTCATAATTCTGTTTCTAGAAAACCTATTAAACTCTGGATGTGAAACCCTCAAACTGCAGACTTACCTGAAGTGGAAAGTATTTGCGTGTGCGTAAAAGGCTGGGATATTATCTCGGCTGGGTATTGTAGTAATGGAAGTTATACAGTACTTAGCCATTACCTCTTACAATTCAAATTAAATTCTGGAAATTGCTGCAAATGGAAATCCTGTCCTCAGAAAAGCACACAGACCCTGATTTAGTGGCCAGCTCTTCTCTTTGCATTTAACTTTATTGATAATTCTCAGGTAGGAACACGGTTTGAATTTTCTCCCAGGCTCGGTTGTGCATTAAGGTCTTCATCTTTAGCCGGAGCTCTAAAGGTAGATCAGCTCCTCTCTCACACTTGCCTGGGAACATTTGGAGTCACATTAGGAGCAAATACTCCTGATCTCCTCCCAGGGTTTTAACACTGAAAGCTAATGCAGATGAAGAGGACCTCTGTTTCTCTTTGGGGTCAGTATCTGTATCCACCTCAACACGAGGAGACACTTACTTTATGGTGAGGGTGAAGGAGCACTGGAGCAGGCTGCCCAGAGAGGTTGTGGACTCTGGAGACTTTCAAAACCCACCTGGATGCATTCCTGTGTGGCCTGCCCTAGGTGATCCTGCTTTGGCAGGGGAAATTTGGACTCAACGAAATCGAACACTGCCTGATGAGGAGAGGCTGAGGGACCTGGGGCTTTTTAGTCTGGAGAAGCGAAGACTGAGAGGGGATTTAATAAATATCTGAGGGCTGGGTATCAGGAGAGGGGGAACAAGCTCTGCTCACTTCCTTCCTGTGATAGGACAAGGAGCGTTGGTTGGAAGCTGCAGCACAGGAGGTTCCACGTCAACACAAGGGGAACTTCTTTACTCTAAGGATCACAGAGCACTGACACAGGCTCTCCAGAGATCTTGTGGAGTTTCCATCTCTGGAGACTTTCAAGGTCTGTCTGTTCCTCTGTGACCTGAGCTAGATTGTATAGTCCTGCTCTGGCAGGGGGATCAGACTCAATGATCTCTTTGGGTCCCTTCCAACCCCTAACATCCTGTGATCTCTGGAGGTCCCCTCCAACCTTTCAGATTCTGTGTCATTTTGCATAGAGGAATTTAAAAATCTTCAGATTC
>WBNM01045780.1:47660-90677 GCA_013399055.1 Ramphastos sulfuratus
CCCCCAAACGTCTTCTGCTATCCATGGCTTTCAGATCAATTGCTACAGAACCCAGCTGGTTTAATTTTTATTAGGTTACTGCTTCCTCCTCCAGACAGCTCTAAGCCTCTGTTTATTTTGGGGGTAGGGGGAGAGGGAGAGCTCTTCCTCCTGCCTCACCTACTCTCCTCAGACATCAAAGCAAGCCGGTTTGGTCCTCCCAGCTTAATCCTCCCCTTCTCCCTCCCACCAATGTTTAGCAAATTTCCTCACATTCTTCTCAGAGTTCTCCAGTGTCCGTGGTATTTGTCAGCAGGTTAACTTTTGCCCTGGAGGTACTTGCTGGGAGGCAGAGCCCCTCTGGCGGCTCTTTCCCCTCCACTGCCTGAAATGGCAGATCTGATGCAGTCGGACAGGTACCTGTCTGGAAAGGGAGGGAAGCAATGCATGAAGGGGACATAAATCAGAATAGAACAGTGCCTGTGACAGCATTTCTGTGAGGTTGCTGGTTTTGGAGGCTAAGAAACTGTGTTGATAACTGCAGCTCCCACTGCATGAAAATACCTCCTAGACAATTCTTAACTAGAAGCTGAAATGCTTTGGGGGTGGAGAAGACAGGGGTCAGCTAACCAAAATCATGTCAAGCTGTTGCTTTGCTTGGGGCCAGAAGGACAGAGACAGTCTTCTAATACCATGTGGCAGTTCGGCTGGTTAGCAGCTGCCCAAATACAGTGTCAGTTTAGGCCAAAGGATCTATAGTGTCCTAACAAGGTGTTTACTAGCAGCCTCTTGAAAAGTTTGCCTTGGAATTGCTCCATCTTTGGGCTTAGGGAGTAGGTTTTACTTTTATTGCTATTTACTGAAAGTTCCACCCTTCCCTCCCCACTCCTGCCTCATCCAGTCACCCTTTTGAGTGAGCTTTTTCATTTTAGCAATACTGAACGTGCTCACAGACTTCAATTTTCAGCCATCATGGTTCTTTTAAATGAGAAGCCAAGTGGCTACAAATATCTTAATTATCCCAGTGGTGCCTTCAGCACTTTTAGCATCAGAAAGCTGCAGGTGTACCCTCACTAACTCTAATGAGTATTTCAGAAATTTCAACTCAACTGCACAGACAAGCAAATGAGGGATATTTTGCTCTAAAAACAGGGATTTATAACACTGAACCAATTATTAAACTGTAAGGGTACAACCTTAAATATTGTACCTCATTTTCCACCATGGCTGGGACTCTCCACCTCTCAAGAAGGCTGCATTGACGTGGCATGGGATGTCTTGTGCTAGCTGCTCACAAATAGTTGAACCGACAAAAGTTTATAGTGTCTTAGCATGTGAGCTTTATAAAAACACATTTCAGTTAGAGAATG
The DNA here is from genome assembly GCA_013399055.1 of Ramphastos sulfuratus. Classification (NCBI taxonomy): domain Eukaryota; kingdom Metazoa; phylum Chordata; class Aves; order Piciformes; family Ramphastidae; genus Ramphastos; species Ramphastos sulfuratus. Next base: position 49,010 of record WBNM01045780.1, read on the forward strand.
ACATCTATTTTCATTTGCGAAGAAGCATCCAGAAGAATCTGTTTGCTGAGCGTGAGCAGGAACATCCTGTTCAGGAGTCAGATAAGCTGTGAGGGAAGTGGCATGTGTCTACATTACAATGATTTTTGTGGGCCACTTTTCCCCATGTACAAATGCCTTCCTATAAACCTGCTTTAAGGACAGTGATACAACTTTGCTATGCTATAGGTACAGGATACCCATCTCTGTTGTCTACTTCAGCCTCTTTTGTGGCCTTCCTTATTCATGTTAATGCCAGATCAAATAAAGATCAGGAGTTGTGCTGGATATATAGAATTAACATAATATAGAGGTGAACAGGTGATTCAATTAGTTTAAAATCGATTTTCATCAATGCATGGTTTTTGTCTTTTAGTCATTATTCCGTAATGTTTTTTGCCTTTTTTTTTCCCTCTCTCCTACTCCCAGGCAAGAACAAGTTATTTTAACAAGCAATGCTTGTTAATATGGATGCATTAGTGCAGATTTTAAGGTCCAGAGTTTCCCAGTGTCGATTGTAGGAAAATACGCTGTTATTTTCCATCTTGAAACTCTGTAGTAGTAAACAGAAATAAATTCCAGCTTTCACTGCAGTTCCTCTTTGCCTTCTTGCTACTTATTCCTGATTTAAATTCAGAATAAATACTTTTTTTTTTTCTTCTTCTTCTACCATGTCATCTGAGAACAGTCCATGTAGACTTTGAGGACAAATCTCACAATTATAGGCCACCTTTCATTCTCCCCCCTCCCCAACTTTTCCCCAGCTCCTGAGGATTTTAAGGACTATACTATTATGTAGCATTTGTGCAGTGCAGTGTTCAAGCAGACTATTAATTGACATGCACACTATTGTATGCCTTAGGCCGGGAGAGAAAATAAGCAATTTGCTTCATTTTTGCAGAGCGAGTTCTAACTGTTATTAAAGTGCATTTGTAGTTGCATATTTTCCAGTAAAGGTGACAGATTACTTCAAAGCTGGTATTTTCTTTTTGTTAAACAAGGTTCTCAAATAGATCCATCTTGCCCACGTATTCTATTCTTGCCAGTTGGCTTTGAAAGCTGGTGCTTGGGCTCCTCGTTCAGAACTAGCTTCCAAAAAATGAGGTCCCATGCTGTTTCTATCTATTGAGCTGGTAGGGGCTGGAAGGATCTGATCTGAAGCCAAGGCAAAGACCAAATTGATGGAATCATATTAACAGATTTGCCAAGCACTGCCCAGTCATGAAGTTCCACTTTTCTGGGAAAGAGCTCTGAGACAAGGGGTGGCAGAGCACTTGCTGTGATATCGGCTATCCTCAGATTTCCTTCCCTGGACTTAGAGCCAGGCCACCATGTGACAGGGAATTAGCTTTTTGTTGAGTGCATTTCTGCATGTTTACATCTTGTTCCTCTCTCCTGCGTGCTACTTCCCGATTCCTTCCCCGTTATGTATATGCATTTGAAGAAGAAAAAGCTTACTGCCCTTCATTATGGTATTACTCCTATTTTGACCATACATGATGTATTATTGCAGAGGCATGCTTGCACCTTCAATGTGCTTACTTCCATTTGACTATGTATGCACACATGCAAACACCCAAATGTGCAGGCACTCTGTTTCAGGTGAATGGTCACCACTCAGTAGCCCTAGATGGAGACCAGTTGTCTTCTGGGACAAGTTCTGCATCTTAAGCAAGCTCTAGTTTTCTAGATGCAGGCATAAGATAGAGAATCATGCACTTTTCAAGAAATGGCTTGGCAGGATTTGCTTGTATTCCTTCCTCTTCTTCCCCCCTTTTCTAGCAGCTTTCATTTGTGAGATAGTGAAAGCTCAGGTCTCTTGTCCGAGTTCAGTTTTTATATGAACTGCCAAGATAGTCTCTGAAATCACAGTGATGATACGTATCTGTGTGTCAGATATCCAATTTGTCACCAGCTTCTTCCAATATCTGGCAGAGAGCAGGACCTAAATGAAATCCAGTTGACTGGAGCTCAGCTAAGATCTGATAGAGGTGGCTTTGACAGATCAAATGGTTGGTGGAGTCTGTGTAGATGTAATCTATTCGGCCACTTCTAAATCAATCCACAGTCTTTAGGTCTTGCTCATCTTTGTGGCTGTTGTAGTGGTCAGAAGCAAAAGGATTTTTTTTGCTGTTGTCTAGGCAAGAGATTGCCTAAGGTGAGAACAACTGCAGATCTTCCATGCTTGCCATCTTGGGCCGGTGCAGTGGTGCAGGCTTTAATTCAAACCCGTTTGGAACAGGTTAGCTGGAAAGGCTCAGTTACAAGGCTTTACTGTCTTTCCATCCTCCTACTTCTCGTCAGCTGTCACCTCTCCAACATGATGTTTTTATTTCAGTTTGTATTAGTGTACCAGGCTGCCTGCCACATTCAACTGCAGCAGCAGTAACCTCCAGAGGATGAGGGAATGGTCAGTTGAGTCTAGTACCTGCTTTAGCTAATTCCTCCTCTGTATCCCAAAGCTTAGTGGTAGAATTTCTCAAAGTATAGTGGAATGAAATAGAGCACCCTGCTTTGAAACTCTGCTGTCTTTAGTCAGGTGCCTATTAAATGGTTGTTGAAATTCAGAGTGCAGCTATCTGCAAAGGTCTGCAGCTCAAATCATAATGATCTAGGAAGAAATAATCAATAAACAGTCTCCAGAATGCTGAAGGCTATTGTTCCATAAATTAAATGCACATTTTTGAAGCCTCTTCAGAAGGTCATATAGAAAGTGTTTAGTTCTGTAGCTCATTGAACCGGATATGCCAATACCTGTGTGAATGTATGGCTCAAACAGTGAGTAACTGCTGCAGAATCAGAGCATTTCAGGCTTCATGTGAACCCACAATGTTATTTTTTGATTTTTTTTTTTTTTTAATTTAATGTCTGCTGATAAGAGCACCTAGGTCATTAGTATCATTGGAGGAGTAACTAGCACTACCCTCCTTGATGAATCATTCAATAAACTGTTTGTTCATGGAAAGTAGATTTTTTTTATTATTATTAATATGGCTACCTGTTGTACTTGCAGCATAAATAATTGGTTTGAATCATCAGGTGAGTGCTGTTAAGTTATAGTAAGCGAGGAAAATTGCAAAAACACGAATTAGGGTCCCTGTCCTTAAGTGTGTTTCAGTTTGCATTTTGATAGCAGTTTAGAAATGTTATCGCCTGTTTTGTCACAGACATAATTCACATCTTTCTTCAGGCACTGTAAACAAGAGAAATGGTTTAATGGCTCCATAAAAGGCACTCTGTGCTGATAGCTGAGATTAGACCCTTTAGTAATGGATTTTTGTGTGTTGGGGGAAGGGGAGGGCTTGGCAGCGGTAAATGTACTGGAAAAGAATCTTGGAGAGACTCTGATGTATCTCAAGTGCCTGCTGCATTTCTGTGTGTACTGGGAGATAGATTTAAAGTGTGACAGTATTGGCTTTATCAGTGAAGGGGCCTTCTCTTCTTACTTCTGAAATTTTAACCAACTACTAACTTGGGTCACCTCACTCTGCCTAGCATCTGAAGTTGCAGTGGTATGAACTGAAATATTTTTATGTCTTTTGTCTTTTCATCTTACTCTTAAGAAAGTCAAATCCCCTCTATTTGAATGTGTTCAAGAAATCTCTCTAAACTTCTGTTGCATATTAACAGTTTTGCCTCAACCGATCATAAAAAATGAGTTAGTTTATATAGTGAGTGGAGTTTAGAGGGTGATTTGAAAGCAAAGAAATGTGAAAAACAGTTCAGAACCATGTAGCAGGAATGTTTAGGGCATGACTTACAGTGACTTCCCGGTTACTTCCGTTCCTCTGCAGGTACACAAAGTCCTCGAACTTAATACCCAAGTATAGTGTTACTTGGGAGACATTCGAGTTCATTAGCATAGGCAAAGTTGCTGCTGTCAGTTGATTTTATACTGTATAGTGAATGCTCTTGTCCTGCAAGTGCTGGTAATAAGACATCTTTGTCTCTTTGGTCAGCGGAGTCAGGATTGTTTGCTGTTAGCCAGCATCGTTGAATTACCAATAGTATTTCATGTCTTACAAAAATACATTTCAATTAGTTCTTCATTTTCAGAAAACAAAATCTAATTTTGTTTTGTGTTCTGAGCAGGAATCTGAAGTTTGATTATTACAGCTTCTTTGCTCAAAATGAGAAATTACTTGCATTTTCCCATAAAATACTTTTTATTTCTTCTTTATCTAGAATAATCTCTGGAATTGAGAAGTATTTTAAAGGGTTGTATTTGATGCAGTGCATTTCTAAGGCTTTCTCAAAAGAAGGGATTCAGTTCTACCTGTACAGAGAATCACAGAATTAACCAGGTTGGAAAAGACCTCTAGATCCTTGAGTCCAACCTATCATCTAATTAACTAAACCATGGCACTAAGTACCTCATCCAGCCTCCTCTTAAACATCTCCAGGGATGGGGATGCCACCAGCTCCCTGGGCAGCCCATTCCAATGGGCAATCACTCTTTCCATGAAGAATTTCTTCCTAACATCCAGCCTAAACCTGCCTTGGTGCAGTTTGAGACTATATTCTCTTGTTCTGTCCCTGGGTGCCTGGGAGAAGAGACTAACCCCTGCCTGGCTACAACCTCCTTTCAGGTAGTTGTAGAGAGCAGTGAGGTCTCTCCTGAGCCTCCTTTTCTTCAGGCTGTGCACCCCTAGCGCCCTCTGCCTCTCTTCACAGGGCTATGCCCCAGCCCCCTCACCACCCTTGGTGCCGTTCTCTGGACCCGTTCCAGCACCTCAACATCTTTCTTAAAATGAGGGGCCCAGAACTGGATACAGGACTCAAGGTGTGGCCTAATCAGTGCTGAGTACAGGGTAGCACATTTCTTGTTCCTTAGGCTAGAAAGTCTCTCAGACAAGTGATTCCTCCTCTAATTTCAGAGCTCTTAATAAAATTGTTCTTCATTTTGGCCTTAAACTGGGTGTTACTGCTACAGTAAATAAAATGTATGGGGGTTAGACTTTTGACAGCAAAGGAGAACAACACTTCCAAACAAGGGCTAGCAGGTTTCACCATCTATTTTTGCATGTTCAGTGCGAGTTTTCTTCATGGTGGAATTGTTGTTTGTTTGAAATTCAGGTCTGTAGAACACATTATGTATAATGTGGAAACTTTCTTAATCTGCAGCTATAGATAGATATATTTATGCACAGAGAATACACATAGAGTAACGTATTATACCTTAATCAGTTTGCTGCAGATGGTAGCGGTACTGCTTGCCTTGTATCTGCATGTTGACTTTGGAGAAGCTCCAGAGAGGGTCTGCAGATTGAGTCGGTTCTGATACCAATAAGCCTGACTTTCCCTGGTGGTTGAGATGAGGTGTTGAAGCCATCCATCTAAATACATGTTGTAAGACTGTTTGTCTTTCAAGTTCGGAGGTGGTTATCTGTAAGTAATCATTCGGGATAAAATCTTGGCCCTTGGTCACTTCTTAATATGATCATTATCAAGGCAGAGTGCCCGTTACTTTAATAGGGTTGAGACTCTCTTCTGGGGTTAAGCAAAATGAATTTGCCATCAGGAAGAAGTGGTGAGGAGCTGGTTGTTTGAAATGTCATTTTGTTAATTTGGATGTGTTGGTAGCTTGGTATGCTGCACTAAAATTAGATTATATAAATGAACAACCTTGCTTTTCTCAAAAGAAAACAAATGGAAAGCAGTATAAAATCCATCTTAGCAAAGGGCTGCGTGTTTAAAATCTGTTTCGGTAGGTGCACTATAAAATAAATATCACACTAAACCGAAGAGCAATGGGTGGAGGGTTTCACTGATGATACAAGAACTGTCTTTGACATTTGAATATTACTGTTGAAATAAGTCTGTCATCTTCAACCATGTTTTAAGATGTGGGTTTGGAAGGTCAAGTAGCCTTCACGAAAGCCACCCCAGAAACGCACCAAGTGTTTTTCTCGGACTGTCTTTTTTCCCTTTCTGCCACTAAGAGTGTGTACACTTAAGGAGTTAGAGATAAAGCTTAGCATGGTGACTGTGTCAGGGGACTGCCTGAGGAAGGCTTTAAATTTTACAGCTACATTATCTTTCTGGCCGTAGTTAAGATAAAGATCTAATATAAAATCACTTTGGACTGTAATGCTTTCCCTAAATGAAATGAAGGCGTTAACCTACTTGATTTGATACACTTTACCCTAGCTTATAAAGCTGGGAGGAAGGTGAGGTAAACTTTAATTAAAACTACAGCACAGATGCCTTCTAGCACTGTGCCCTGTACCTTGCTAGGACTGTACAGTAAGCAAAATAAAATGTACCTCACAGCCGAGGCAGCAGGCTGGAGCCGTGTTCAGTGAAAGTAATTTAATTAGTGTTGATCATGACTCTAGATGATGGTGATTTGATAAGGAATAATTTAGTACTTAACAGCCTTTTACATGCACCAACTCCATGTGGGAAGGTAAAGCAAATTGCACAAAATGAATGTGCTGCTTTCACTTGTGCCTGTGCCAGTGAGCTGGAAAACTGCCTGTTAGCAGACGTTCAGGCTCTCAGCGCTGTGATGAAATACGCAGCCAGTTCTCCGCACAGGGCTGTGGTGTGGGAGTCTCTGTAGTCCCGTTATTTAAAAATAAATAAGGGAAGTAATTTTTCATAACAGATTAACTCCGAGGAAGTAGCAAAGTTAAAATAAGAAGAAAAAAAAAAACAACATAGAGCAGCATGTAGCCTTTGTGTGAATAGGTGATACTGGCTTTTAGAAAAGTCTTGTTGTGTGTTGTGTTTTCGTTCTCTGATTCAAGTCAAAGAGATTGCCTCCCCTGGCACTGGAGCCACCATCCAACATGGAGTTGTGGGGCCCATCACATGCGCTGAATGTGCAGCGTGCGTTATCTGACCAAGACATGCGAGGAGAGTCAGCAGTTGGAGTTCACTAGCAAAAAAAGGGAAATGAACTAGGGGATGTCAGGCTGGTTTGCGGTTATGGAGGAAAGCTGACTGGGCTGCGTTTTGCTCTATTGTTAAATATGAGTGTCTTTATTCACAAAGTCCCTATGGCCTTCTATTTTCATGCAAGTTCAGACAGTTTTAAACAGAAAGAGTTCTTTCCTTGTTGTGACATTTACCACTTCTCTCTGTCTCTTCAGATACTGCGCTGTGCCTGTGTATTTGTGAACTGTCTGCTTTTCCTTTGTAATCTTCCCAGATAATTGACTATTATCCACCAAAATAGCTATATGGCAGTTTTAGAAAAAATTCTTGTGATTTTTGTGAAAATATGTGGCAAAATAACACAGTGCTGTCTTGCAGATGTCTCAGCTGAAAGGCAGTAGTAGGAACTACGAAGTAGTCAAGTAGTAAGTTTGTCAAGTAATAAGTCAAGTCAATAAGCTGGTGTGAAATAGATGCATTGTGGTAACAGACCTATTTCTGGAAGGGTTCTGTGAATGTTGCCCAGCTGTAGGAGAACCCATGGTGAGAATCTGGAATCCAGACCTAACTTGAAGATACTCTTAAGTTTATTGGTTGTGATGCTCACTTAGACAGCACTTCATTTACCTCTCCATCCCCCCTGAACACACGTGTGTTTGCAGATGGAGTAGTATCAGAAAGTACATTTACATAACAAATCGTCTTTCCTAAGTTGAGGTGGAATGGAAGGGAAAGAGGCTGCATGGTGGTATATAACAGTGGCCTGATTTTGTGCTGAGGTTCTCTATCAGGAACTGCGTGATTTCCACAGAGGAGGATGTTCAGACTATAGTGTTATGGTGACAGCATCAAAAATTGACAATGAAATCGATCTCTGAACTCCAGGCTTCTCAGAGTTCAAAAATGTATTTACAACCTCGTTTTATTTAGAACTTGAAGGATGTATTTTCAAGCTGATAACTAGCTGTCTTTTCGTCCTTTGTCCTCCTAGCCACTTGAGATTTGTCTGAGTCAGGTGAACTTTGAATTTTCTTCTGCTTTAATTTTGATTAAGGTTCGCTACAAAGTAAGGGAAGTTGGCTGCCTTAAACTAATATACTGGTTAACCTTGTCTTTACCTTTGGCCTTTAGCTTAATCCAGACTAACTTGTGCTTCTAATTAATGCTGCATTTCTGTCACACTCCCTTTATTCTTTTTACCTGTAAAAGGTATGATTATGTTTTTCCTCGATTTGTGTCTATATCCCATTTACTATTGACTCTCAGGCTAGGATTTTATCTTGTGTATTTCTGAGAAAAAATACTGAAGCCATTTCTTCTGTATTTTTTCTTCAGACATTGATTTTAACTAAAGACACATGTAATCGTCCAGGCTCATGAGTTTCACTGCAAATTATTATGCATTCTGTAGGACAAAAAGAATGCTGATGGTATACTTGAGCCCTATATGTGAGAAATTTATTCTGGAGTCATTTGCGTGGCTCTCTGAAGTGAACTACTATTGCATTTATAGCTAAAAGCTACCTCGCTAATACTACTTGGAAACATTTGGTGCCTGGGAAGTATTTTGCCTCTGACAACATTTACAGTAGTTAAGCCAAATATAAGTGGGCTGTTATTTTGCTGCTAATGAGATGGGATCCTGGCCATCATTCTATTAAACAATAAAAGTGCTAATAGCCAATGCGAAGGATCTCTGGTGTCTATTTTTCAGTTGACACCCAGAGAAGTATTTCAAATGTTTATTTCCTATATTGTTTTTAGTATTACAGTGGTTTAATTAATCATGTGTTTAATTAGCAGTGCCTAGCTTTCTTGAGAAAGCTCATTGTTAATATTGTACTTGGGTTTTAATTACATTTTCTTTTTCTTTCTAGTGGCTTTTCATGGTCTCCCTGTGAAAATCAAGAAGGAACCCCATAGTCCATGTTCAGAACTTGGCTCCGCTTGCAGTCAAGAGCAACCATTCAAGTTCAGTTATGGGGAAAAGTGCCTGTACAATGTCAGGTAAAGCAATTAGGAGCATGTTTGCAGTGAGAACTGCTGATTTAAATGAGGACTGACTAAAGAGTAATAAAACCATAATAGAGATCTTATAAAAGTTACCTCTTCAGCAGATAACAGACTGATGAGATAATGCATTTAGCTGATGAACACTGATGGAGTTGTTTACAGTTGTATCAAACACTTACATAACCATTTTAAAGCAGTCTTTTTCATCAAAATGCATATTCTCAATTCCTTCTCCATGGGAGATAGCCAGAGTTTAAAAAGCCAGAGTGCAAGCGTGAAGTAGAAGGAAGGAGTGTCTTGTTTTCCACCAGTTGTGTTGGAAGTACTTTCAAAATGCATTACGCACATTAGGAAGGAGAGAAAGGCAGGAGATTGGCAGGTCTGAGCAACAACTAGGTAATTCACAAGTTTTGCAGGTATTATGCATGAGTATTTGTGGGTGATTACAGTTTAAAATAATTTGTTCTGCACCTTTGTTACCTATTCAAAAGCAAGTTGTCTTTTATAGGGATGGATAATAAAAGCTTTATTTGTTTGTGAGGGTGGAGGGCCTCGATATTACTGCATTCTTCATTGACTTTCATCTGGTTTGCACTTACGTGTCACTCCTTCAGTGTCAGCAGTGAAGGGTTTACTTATTGACATTCCAGTCTATTTTAGAATCTTTCCTCTAGCTTGTGAGTTTTTATTCTCATTAATGTGCTACCAAAACTGCTAGCCCTTGAACTATTTACATTTAAGTTTTTGGGTATGAAAGGTTAAAAAAACAAAAACAAACAAACAACAACAACAAAAAAAAAGAGAGAGAGAGAAGAAAGAAAAGACTGGCACCTTTACCAGTTGTAGAGATTTTAGTTTCAAAAATCAAATGCGTATATTGATGCATTTGATGGACTCTAGATGACCTGATGTGGGATGATATGGAAGTTCATGCTTGCTGTCTACCTGATGTCTGCATTTTTCCTTTTTAGAAAGAGGGATGATGGAAGTGTTCTCAAGTCCTTTTCTGATTTGGGACACCTTCAGAAATAACATCTGTGTATTTGTAGGAGCAGCAATTTATTTTTGAAGAAAGGGGGAGATAAAAAACCAACCTATTGGAAGAGGCTGCTGACATCCTAGTGGAGGTTGCTAAGCCAACATTACTATAGCTTTTCTGGGTCAAATCCCTTCCCTCCAGCTGTATTGTTTTTGCTGTCTTTCTTTGTGATTTGTGCAAGCTCTAAAAAACTGCCTTGGTAGGGACTGACAGCTATTTGTGCTCTAGTCCAGGTGCTTTTAATTTGAAGTATTTTGTGTACCTCCTGTTAGAATGAATCCTTAAAAATACATACATTTTTGTGCCCCAGAGAGGAGGAAAATACTGTGTTGAACTATTTCCCTTTAAATTTTTTTTCCCACTCTTTGCAGTGTACAGAATTTCTTTGCCCTAATACATGTGCAAAGGTGTAGTTGTAACATAAACCTTATAAATGTGTCACTTGGGTTTTTTTTTCTGGATGGAGTTGCTACAATTGTTTTTCATAGAGAAAATAACCCAATCTTCTTTGCTCTTGCCTTACTCATAGTGCCTATGATCAGAAGCCACAAGTGGGAATGAGGCCCTCCAACCCACCGACGCCATCCAGCACTCCTGTGTCACCGCTGCACCATGCCTCCCCGAACACAGCTCAGACTCCTAAACCTGACCGGGTTTTCCCTACTCATCTCCCTCCATCCCAATCCATTCAAGACAGCAGCTTCCCTATGGACCACAGGTAAAACACAAAACGCTCAAGGGACCTGTGTAGAAAGTATTTTGGCTGTGGCTGCTACTGCTACAAGGATAGCAGTAGCTTCCTCTTCACAGCTCTTTCCTTTTGGGTAGGGCTAGCAAGGTGAAAACCAGCAAGGTTCTTAGTGTCAGAAATGGGTATTGTTTTTGAAAGGCTGGCATTCTGCTTGCTGCACTTCATGTTGACAGTGACAAGAGTTTTAATGATGTGATTCTTTGGTCTTGTGAGGGTGATTACAGTGTGCTAGATAACCTTAGCTAGAGTCCCTTTCCCATGAAAAAGCTGGACCAGATGGTCTTTCAAGGTCCCTTCGGTGATTCACTTGAGGGTAGTAAGCCCTACGAGGTAGTGAAGTCACTGACAGGCGTGATCTTGGCTATAAATAACTGGCCTCTTTCTAAGCGGTTCACCTATGTTAAGTGATAAGTGGTCATGTTGTGGTGCTACTGCTTCAGAATACTCTTTGGAAGAGTGAATGATTTTTCCACCCTCTTTTGAAATGTAGCATTTCAAACAAAAGATGCCAACATAAACTGTGCTTAAATAATGTCAGTCTGAGTAAAAGCCACAGGAGCTAGAGACTAGAATTAAAGCTTAAACTGTCCTTAAGTCACCCGGGTTTGTTTTGATATGTTAGAAATCCCCAGACAACTGACTATCTTTCTTAGCTCAGTTTTGCAACAAATCTGCTCAGTGAATTTCCCTGAGTTTTGAAACAAAATAGTTTTGTGTGGAATTCTATTTATCCCAACATTTACTGCATGAACTTGTTTTTGTCTGCGGTGTTGTGTGGTTGCACTGAGCCTTTAAAGTTTCAGCTGTGTGTAAAGAGATACATAGTATGTTAAGGAACTCAGCTCTTAAACATTGGCAAATTAGGAAGTACCTGAAAAGAAAATTGCAGTTGTTGGGAGTGTGATTTGCCTGCTTCTGCTCTAATAAGGGCTGTTATCTCCAGGGATTTGTGCAGATCACTTCTGAAGGGGTTGCTAAGGTTTATATTGCTGTTTTGTGCTCTGCTGAGATAGTTTTAAGTATCACCCAGGGTTCTCTACAAGCCCTTCTGGTGGTGAAGGACCACTGAATCAGCCCCTTCAGCTGCCATAGTCACCGTCTTTTTTTTCCCTCTCTGTGGACTGTGGTCTAACCACGCAGGCCGCCAGTGAAGCCAGGCAGTGGTTTTGATTACAGGATGGTGAATAAATGTGTTTCTGTATACACACCAAAGTCAAGTCGTCAGGAGACTGAAATCTCCAGAAGCTAAATGGCTTCTGTGCAGAATGCAGTAATAAGATTTTGCAGATTAAAAAAAAAAAAAAAAATCTTTTGTTTTAAAGCAACTTGTAAATAGTGTACTAAAGCTGTATGTATGTCAGCCCTAATATTAGTGTTTATAGATATTTGCATACACCTTAGTGTGTATTTTGATAAGGTTAACACTTGTCCTGCACAAGCTTTGTCGACTCTTTACATTATTTTTTTTTTATATTCATGTTCTGTAGCATTTTGCACTAATGCTTACCTTTCGTAACAGAACATCCTCTGTTCAGTGAAGTCCAAAATAGCTGACTCAGCCAAAAACATCTTTTTCTCCTTTTTAAAAGAGAGATACAGTTGCAGTGAAAAGTATTTTCCCCTATATTCTTAGTTAATTCGAATCTCGTCACGTCCAGTTGTTTGAAGCAAATATGTGCTTCCTTTACTTGTGAAATCAAAATCTTCCTGATTTAGAAGGCAACGTGCTATTACAATGAGTGGGTTCAGAAAATGGTCTTTAAAAAAATGACCTACCTATGTGAGTTCATATTTAAATTTGTAACACATGGCACGTTTCTCTGGAACATGCATCGGTGGCATATGGAAGCATTAGTATCTAGAACGTATAGCCCATACATCTTCATACAGGGCATGAATATATGAACGATAAGTGGTCCTAACAAGTACCAACAGGAATCAAATCCACTTGTACAAACAAATGGCTTGATTCCATACAAAGCTTCCAGTACAACAAGTATTATTAACTTCCTTTGAGGCTTTGTGAGTGAGCCTGTTTCTTATTTTAACTTCAAGTTGCAATTTTCTGATTCACTCCTTGACAGTTCTTAATGATAATTTCTGCTTCTTTTTTTGGCTAATGAAAAAAGGAAAAGAGGGAAATGAATGCAGTGCCAGTCAGCCTGTTTCATAATACATTTGAGTTTCTAAGTTTATTTTCTGCAGGTGTAGGTGGAATTGCAAAAGCCAATGTTATAGTGCAGTACTCTTTCTACTGCAAACCAGGATATTTACAGTAGCATTAAAAAAATAAATAATTTTGTCTCCACTACTACATGGTAATAGTTTCTATCTCTGTAGCTCCCACAATATTTGGTAATTAAGCTATGGCAATAAATATTTGTCAGACCCAGTTCACAGCAGTATTATCACACATGTTAGAGTTGAAATTGTTTTAGAAACATGTGCAACATATGAGTTGATAGTCAAAGTTTGTATTGCCTTTGCAATCAAACCCCTGCATTCTTCTTCATTCATCCAGTTTGCTCTAACAGATCACAAAGTGAGTTCAGATACTAAGTACAGGAAGGTGGAAGCTGAAGAATTATTTCTGTGTGTGTGCGCCAGTGAGAAACTCGTAGGGAAAGGCACAAGTTTTATTTTAGGTATTTTTTAAAACGGTGTCTTGTTCATGATGAGTGGTGACAGTTAGTAACCAGTTTGTTGCAACATTGCATCTGTTGTGGATTAGTGCAGATACAATATTAGTACAGGGAGGGTTACCACTACTGTGGTAATCTGCAGGAGATAACAAGAAGACTTTGTGCAGTTCATCAGGGCACGGTGGGAAAGCAGCATGATTTTATTCTGGTCTATGCCTCTGAACCTGCGGATGTCCAAGTAATTTGTTCACTTAGATATGTTTTATAGAAGGAGGAACAAGCATAGGTTTTTAAGCAGTGTTGCGTGTAAATGAAGTGAACTTAAAACTGAATTACCAGATTTTATGCCTGCTGAAAAGCATTTGGGAGTAGTAAATGGCAGCATGGCTTATATGGGTAACTTCTTTCATGTAGAAATGACCAAGGGAATTCTCAGGCATTGTTTCTCTTAGCAAAAATTTGCACCCTCTCCTTTTTCTGGAGTGCTTACATTGTCTTCCCTTTAGAGCTGGGATGCAGTGCCAACCTCACAGGTACCTGTCCCCTGAGACCTCACCTCTCTCTGAGGACAGAGCTGTGGACTTTTACCCTGGAATGATTCCATATGTTAAGGCAGACAATACTCTTTGTTCAAAGTGTTCGTTGTGGTCAGAATGGTTTCCTTGTAACAGTAAGAATGGGAAGAGTAAGTTGGAGTACAATCAGTATGTTGCTAATACACAAAACTCTACCTGAGCCTCGTAAACTCTACCTAAGCAAGATGCTTGCCACTGAGAAAGTGATAGAGCCACTAGTCATGACCTGTGAAGATGTTTGGGGAACAGAATGTAGCTGAAGTCCTTTACAATGACCTCTCTAACTTGTATCCTAGATTTCGCCGCCAGCTCTCTGAACCTTGCAATTCTTTCCCACCTTTGCCTGCAATGCCAAGGGAAGGACGTCCAATTTATCAGCGCCAGATGTCTGAGCCAAACATCCCTTTCCCGCCTCAAGGTTTTAAGCAGGAGTACCACGATCCAGTTTATGAACACAACGCTATGGTTGGCGGTGCAGCCAGTCAAAACTTCCCCCCTCCTCTGATGATTAAACAGGAACCTAGGGATTTTGCGTATGATTCAGGTAAGCGAGATTCTCCTTCAATTCTGTGTAGTAGAGTAATAAAATAAGACCAAGCCAGTGCTACTGATGTCTTTATCATATCAACTGAAACTTGATTTTTTTGGTTTCTACTCACAGAGTAATTTACATTTGAGAGAGCTTGCGAAGTAGTAAGCTTACATAGTACAGGGTGACTTGTGCCACTGCTGCTTGCTTTTTAAAGGATTTCATTTTCCAGAATTCTGTCCAGAAAGTGCACAAGTTAAGTAAACTGGAGAAGAAAAATACCATGGGTAACAACTGAGCTTGGCTTGAGAAGGGGCTTGTTCTGTACTATCTCATCTCTGACCTCTGAATTTGTGTGCTCCATTTTATGAGCTCTTTCGTTTGCCTGCCAGAAATAGAGGACTCTTTCTCCTCTTACTTGCACTACTTTAAATCAGGAGTAACTCCGCTGAAGTGGGGTTTATACAGCTATAAAACCAATGAGGGAGAAGAATCGACCAAATTGGTGTCAGCTTCTCAGTTTGTGCATACTGCTATGTTTTGTGAAGGTACATAATCTGTAATGCCAGGCTGCTGATGTGGAGAATACGCTGTTGCTATTAATAATGTTTATTATGGTTGTGCTTATAGGACAGCTGGAATGGAGCCTTATTGCTCTACAGACAGTACAGAACAGAAAAGGTGGTGGCAGAGACTGCTCTCAGTAGCTTCTGGTCAAAATGGAAAAGATAGAAAGGGTAGAAAGGATAAAACTAAACCAAAGGACTAACACTGTAAATGTTTGCCGCAATTTAAACATAGTATTTGTATTCTACTTGGTAAAAGAGAGAGAAAATTGGAGAAACAAAAAAAGGAGTTTAGTAATGAGCATCAAGTAATAAGGAGAAGGAAGCTATAAGAGTGGAATGAAGAGAAGCTGAGATTAAAACAGCATGGAGTGGGCTAGGTGGGGTAAAGAGTTGATCAGCATGGAGCCAAGAAAATGCGATCAAAACACGTTTTTCAGTTTTGATGTAAGCAATTTCTGCAGCTCCTCCTCAGCCATGCTGCTGTCTGGCTGTGTGTAACCCCACACTGCTGAAAGGAAGAGATTTCAGTGAGTGCTTGTGATACTTCTGGAGGAGAGTACATTGCTTTTGTACACATACCTGCCAAGTTGGACAGTGGGCCAACTGTTGGGACCCTGCCTTACTTCATCCTGACTCTCCTCGGGATGCTGCAGAACCTGCAGTGCTCTCCTGCTGGTTCAGTCTCTTGCTAGAGGGTTTTGCAAATTTTTTTTCTCAAAGGCTGCTTGGCAGCAGAGTTAAGACCTCCTTTGAAAATTCAGTCCATGACAAGAAACTGTGATTTAGCGGAGAACTGATTTTTGTTGCCTTTTCCGTAACTAACTTAACAATGTGTATTTAGTGGAGTATTTTGGGGTATTGTTGATGTTCACTGCTTGTTTTAGAGTTGATCTCTTTCCTAACAGAGTTTGAAAAGAGAGGTGCTTTCTCCTTTCTTCTTCTTGGCAAGCATAGAACCAATGCATAGGTAAATTTGAGTTAGGCCCGTACAAGGAGTGTAACAGGGGTGAAACGTTTCTCCAAGTTGAAGTGTAAGAGAAGGTGAAAATAAGTTCAAATGTTGAGGATGAGATGTAGAACTCAACCCGGTCACTGATTCTGAGGTACATGACTTTGGCAGTTGTGTATATTTAGTCTTACAGAGCAACATGGGAGAGATGATCTACGTAGTGAATGTGGCAATGGATAGTAAAAGGGGGACTGCAGCTTCAGGCACTGCCAGTCCCTTGCAACCTACACAAGCACAGTTATTCATCCTGCTGAATTAGAGCCTAAAAAAAGGCCCTTTTGTAAGTGTGCTTGATATCAAGCTAGGAAATGGGATCTCCTTATTGTATTCTGTTACTTTACATCTGGGTTGACTGCTAGCATTCATCTTTCTTTGGAATATTCTTTATGGAAAAAAAGCAGGAAGTTTTATTCTGCAAACTTGTATCCAGTCCTCCCCTGCCTTTTCTATTCTTGTTTTTAGTGCCAGTAAGACCAATATTCCACGTTATAGTAATGAGGCTCAAGCAAAATTGCTGTTTCTTTTGTAGATGAATAATTAGTTTTAAAAAATGTAAAAGCTGTGTAACCAGTGGTCATGAAAAATTAATCTCTTGGTATCAGGAAGTACTTTTATTGGCCTCAGAATCACTGCATTTAAGTTGACACATCTGTACACTCCATAAATTGCAGTCAACAACTGTGGTCTGTTGATATTTTGTCTTGTTACCATCTGTTCTCCAGAAACCATCATTTTCCATCCTTGCTAAGAGTACATTAAATAACCCCTTAGGAAATGTAATGTATTTGTCACTGAATCATTGATTTTATTTTTCACCTATGGATGTTCAGGGAAGGAGGAATGCCAGAGTGAAGTATTTTTGCATAGTATTTTATTGCAGCTCGGATAAGAATATAGAAACATATTTAAGAAGTTCATTGTAATACACTGAGATGTTCCTTTTGGGATGCTTTTGAAAGAGCCTCGTAAAAGTTCATTGCTTTTGTGCACTATACTTTTATATGTTGTGGGAAACTGGTGAATGAAAAGCATTATTATGGGATGATTATAACGCTATTAAAACATGACATTAATTATGACATGGGAAATGGCAGATCAATTAGTTGTAATTGTAATTGCAGGTATGCAATTTCTACTACAGAATGTTTGAGATAATGGAAAAAGAAAAATGTCAACAGAGGAGAAGCTCTTTCTTACCCATCTTCAACTCTAGAAGTTAGTGTATCATACGTGTTCAATCAGTCAGGCCTTATTTTGTGCCATGGATTTAATTACTTGGGGTTTTTCTCCATGGCTACCAGTTAGATGTATTTATTATTTGTTGCTGTATCTAACAACTCTAAGCACAAAGATGCAGCCAAGAACATGAAAAACGTTCAGATTTTGCATCATATGCTCCAGAAGGCTTATGAAGATCTTTGTTTACAGGGGTTATTACTGGGCATTCCTGTACAGTTATCACTTCTAGAATTCAATTCATTTATTCAGACACTTAAACAAAAGGGTGAACTTGAAATACCTCATTTATTTTTTTCTAGGCTTTATTTTTAAGCAAGATCTTTGCAAACTTATTCCTGTCTGCTTACTGTAGTGCATTTGCAAATATACTGAGGTATGACTATGCATGCATCAATTAAAAATCTAGTTATAAAATTGCTACAGAATCACAGAGTTGTCAGGGTTGGAAAGGACTTAAAAAAACATCCAGTTCCAACCCCCTCTGTCATGGACAGAGACACCTCACACTAGATGAGGCTGCTCAGAGTTCCATCCAGCCTAGCCTTAAACACCTCCAGGGATGGGGCCTCCACCACCTTCCTCTGCAACCTATTTCAGTGTCTCACCACCATCACGGTAAAGAACATTTTCTTAACATCCAATCTGAATCTATTCACTTCTAGCTTTGCTCCATTTGCCCTAAGTTTAAATGTCATATTTATTTTTGTCCAATTGAAATACTTATTTTGATTGGAAAGTTCTTTTGCGACCGTGTCTTTGGAAACTTTAAAATTCGTGTCACTGTGGTGTTAGAGATAAGTAGAGGAGGGATTGTTGCTTGCATATAGTTACCACTGATTGACAGGAATTTATCTGTTGAAATCTGGGTAGATTCATTCAGTCCTGAGCAGGTTAGGGCCATGAGCAGGGCACTCCTCACAGCTAAAATTCAAGATAGCCCCACAATTAATATGCTTGAACGGGCCTTAGAAAATCTGAATTCTCTCCCTGTCACCTCCAAAGTTTTCTTCCAAGATGCTACTCACGTTGCTTAAAAGAATGACTTATCCAAGCAGACTTATACTCCATACCTTGCTTTCTGAGTTGCTCATCCCTTGAATTTCTGAGACCTCACAAGCAATAAATACCTTGTGTTGGCCTATGAGGGCGAATGGGGAACTGCTCCTCTGTGCAGAGATGAGCAGAGGCAGAGACACTGCAGATGGATACACCTGTTTATTCTGGGTGCCTGGTTAGAACTAGATAATTTTTAAAGAAGTTTGTGTTGCATATGTTCACCACTCAGCTCCTAGGGACTTGATATTTCTAGGCAAGGAAGTATTGGAACATCAGATTAGGGCCTCTGTATAAGCACTGCAAGAATAAAAAGCTATATAATGTGAAAAATCAGGGCAGGAGCGGTATGATTGCTTTGGAAAACTTTGTTGGGACTGGTACGGGCTCTGTTGGGGCCTAAAATTGACCACTCAGCTGTATTAATCTTGAGGTCATCTTTTCCTTTCTTGAAATGTTCTACCTCATTAAGTACACAGCTTCCAGCCTCTGTGGCAAATGAAGCAGGGGCTCCACCTGCAAAGCTGTTTACAGTATGGCTCTCCCTCCCCCAGACAGTTTTGACCTGTGCACTCGAGAGACAAGAGTGCCGAGGCAAAAGGCTGTGTCCTAACTGATTTGCAACAAAGGAGTTGTGTCAGGGTTGTGCAGGAAGTTGTAATTATGTCACTTTTTAACCTCATGAGTTTGCTTTCCTTAGGTACAGGATGTTGTTAGCATTCTACCATTCGCGTTAGAGAGGCATATTTACCTAATGACTCTGAACAGAAAAATGAGGATCCCTTTCAAATACCTGATGTCGTGTGTTTTGAAAAGAAAATCAGTGTAAGGTAATGTGGAAAAAGATTCCAAGTAGCATCTCATTCCCTAGAGATCAGCTGACACATCCTTAAACTTGGGACTTTGCTGAACAGCATAAAACAATGTGTTGAGTTATAGTTCTGAGGAGGAAAAATCTTGGAAGCATTTGCAGATTTTTGGATTGTGCTTTGTTTTATTTTGTTTTTTTGGGGGGGAGATGTTGTTAGTTTGGTGATTTTTTTTTTTGTTTTGTTTTGTTTTTGTTTGTTTGTTTGTTTCCCTTTCCTACCTTATTTTTAAACAACAACTGGATATTCAGTTGTTCCTGGAGGTAAAGCTTAAGGATATGGTGATGCTAGTATGAAGGAGAAAAAAAAAATTGCAATCTTAGTTGTTAGTTAGAGTCAGTACGTGTTTTGCTTTTTCCAGGATACTCTCCAGTGTATTGACCACGCAGCATTTAAAATGACACAACTCCTGGTGCTTCTTCTGCTGTCTTTAATTATATTGGCTAATTTTTCTACAGTGCTTTGAAAATGTAAAGCGCTGTACGAGTGCTAAGTATTATTACTAGAATTATTCCCCTGGGAGATTATTTCACAGACTAATAGACTTCACAGTTAAGAAATATTTCTTGATCGTAAGCCTAAATTTTCCCTTTGATCAGTTCCATTCCCTTGCTCACAGCTACACCTCTTTGGCTCATCCTGAACAATTCCTTGGTATTAATGTACCACCTCTAAATCTCTGTAGACAGTTTGCATGTATACTTTCAGTCTGTCTGTGTGACTCTTTGTCGAGCTCTTGCTTCATAAATCCTTCAGCTGCTTAATCTTTTCCTCAAATTCTCTTTAGGTTTTCTCTTTCTTTCCTTTTTTTGTCAGGCTGCAAATATTTGCAGTGTTTTTGAACATAGTTTTATAAAATGCTCTGTCAGACAGAACTGGTTCCAGCCTTCTCCTGGATATGGTGCCTCAGTGCACGCATCTTAAAACTGCATCTCCTTATGACCTTAAAGAAATTCTTTTACACAGCAGTACAGCTGATCTCAAGGAAAATCTGGCTGGCATAAAAGCAGGAGTAGGAGAAGCGATAGGAGTGTAAGAAGTCTCCCCTCCTTGTTTTTGGTTTTGCAGTTTTTCTGAGTTTCACTTCTGTGGTTTAAAATATGTCACCCTGTAGCTTCGGGAGCTTGTTTTGCTGTGTTGCTTCAGCGAGCGAGTGTGGAATTTGTTAGGTAGCCAAGCTGCACTGCACTTTGTACTGGCTCTTAAAACACAGAAGCAAAAATCTGCAGTGGGATGATATGACAGCAGAAAATAAGAGCATCTGAGGGGGGAACTTGGGAAATCTGGACTTCAGAAGATTTTAATGAAAGGCAGAATTTTAACTTTTCACTCACTTCCCTTTTAGCTGACTTCCTCTGTTCACTAATTCTGCCTGAAAGAAATTTGTAGTTAGAATAGAATTTGTTTTGTAATATTATCTTCATGAACAAAGACAAACCTGAATAACAAGTTAATGTGGGCATATAGGCAGGAGGCCATACATCTATTTTTTTCCTTTCAAAGCAGACAATACAATCTGAAAAATTGTCCTGCAGTCCCTGGTTTTCAAAGAAATGGATAAATATCCTCTAAATCTACAGTTACAGTAAGTGGCACTGGCTAATGATTTGATTTGAGGATTGAGAGCACAGTCTGGATTTACTCTTTGTGCATTAACGCAGGTCAAATGGACACGGGCTGCATTTTAAATCAGTAATGGAAGGCTGAAGCCTGCCTTAAACCAATCACATCGGCCTTACCCAAGACCGATTGATCCCAAGAGACTGAGCCCTGTGAGCACAGCTTTTGTATGAATGGACTCTGTGCAGCCTGAAGTTTCATTCATAAAATGGATGCTGAAAGGAAAAGGGGAAAAAAAAAAAAAAAAAAAAAAGGCAGCAACCACCAAACCCACACACGCCAAACCCTGGAATGTCCATTTATGCGGAGCTGAAGGGTGTAGTGTTCCCTCAGCTGCTGCTTTTGCCAGTTGCCTTAAAGTAATGATTAATGCTCCTTGGCCCTGCTTGCCTGCAACCCGACACCATTTATGGCCTCGGTGTGTTTCTAATGTATAGTGAATGGGAAGGCTACATTCTCAAATCAGAAACATAAACAGGAACTGGTTGGTCTGAATTCCATTCAAATATGTCACTTCAGCCGTGTAGTGTTTGTCCAACTTCGATTTTACAGGCAGGGGATGGGGCGGGGGAGAAAAGGCAACACAGACATTTTTGCAGTAAGATTAGCAACAAAAGGAGCGAGGGAGAGAGAAAATACTGCTGTCTTTTGTTGAATTTAAAGGGAAGCAATGTTTAAAATCCTTTTTACAGTTACTGAGGTTAATAAAAGCAAAGACATGATTTTAAAGTATGCTCGAAAGATCAACTCCATGTGGAATTTCAGTTCAGGGCTGAATGTATGAGCCTTTGTTTTCCTTTCTGCTGTATAAAAAGTTACACATCGCCTAGACAGGCTGTTGACATCTGGTCTCAGAAAACGCATTAGATGTTGTCACAGATCTAAAACCCAAAGTTGTGGAAAGGAAGCTGCTTAAGGTTTGGTTTTTTTTTTTTATCTGTACTTGTGCAACGATTCTGCTTAGACCTGAATTGATGGGGCTAAATCTAGACCTTCATAAGTTTTGTTTCAAGTGAGATGGAAGAAATTGAACAAATTTTAATTAGCTATTTTTTTTAAGAAAGGAATGCCATGTGTATCTGTGATTGCACAGAGTTGGGGATATTTTTTTTTTTCCCCTAATTGCTGTTATGGAGGCTTGTAACTGACAGAATGAACAAAAGCTTCCCTTCTGAATGTGCTTAAATTGCATAATGGTTTAAGAAAAGAATCCTTAATATTTAGGTTGGTTTTCAGAGAAGATAGTGACTTTTTTCACCCATACAGCTTCAGTGGACACGTGTTTTTTCATGCTGAACCTGCTGATGAAAAAAACAAAACAAAACTGAGTTTTCTGTTGCCAGGATTTTACCAGTTTGTAAGACTCTATCATAATAGCATAGCTTCCCAGGGAATAGTGCTTTTAAGGGTGTTTGAACTAAAGCCTGACCCTTCAGCATTGGAGCTGTGAAATATGCTCAAGCAATTCCTGTGTAGGGAGATTGTGGAGAGCTCTAGTATATCAATCTGAATATCTCTTTTTGGAGAGACACACAAATTTTAATCTAAATATGTTCTACAGCTTTACAAATTCATAGGTTTCATGATCAGAAAGAAACATTTGTTATGTCTGCCTGCAAAACACAGATCATGCATTTTTCTTAGTGCTGCCTGGTGCCACTTTAGCTACTCGTTGCAATCTAGTTTGAAGAATTGCCTTTCTTACCTAGAAAGCCATGTCTATTTTCCAGTGCATTCACTATTGCTCTTTACCGTTGAGCTGGTTAGAGCTTCTCAGTGGTGATAAACAGCTGCTTTCCACCAGGTGGCTGAAAGTATTTCAGTGGGAGATGAAGCACTCCTTTGTAAACAGTTTGTCAGTGCTCTTGGAAATCTATGAACAGAAAAGTTACTTGCAGTGTGATGGCGATGTTTCAAGCTAGAGGCCAAAAGTATGATGTGTTCTAGCTTGAGCATGCTATTTTTAAAAGGCTACCTTTGTCTCTGCACTTGGTAAAAAATCTCTCCCACTGCACCAACCACCTCTCCAAGTACTAAAATGCTTGTGTTACTCAGGTTTGTTTCAGCTTAGTGAAGCTCTGCAAGGCCCTGAGGGGAGGACAGACAGTGCAGCAACTCATGGTGTGGGCAGCACAGGGTCAGGCTGACATGCGTGAGTGGTGCTTGGGAGTTAACGTTGATCCCAGCTGCGCCAGGGGCTTCTGTGCACCCTTCTGTGTCCAGTAGCACAAAGGTGGAAGAATCTGCCTGTGCTGTATCTCTTACCTCTGGGTAGACAAGTCAGACAGGACATTTAAATCTGTTGATGTAGATACACCAGCTCTGAATTGCTGAAATAGGAGCCCAAACCCACGTAATTACTTTTCAGATCAAAAGGACAATGGAGGAGGAGGATATGGTGCAAGTTAAATTACAGCCCTGACTGTATCCACTGCTAGTGAAGTCTTTCCAAAGCTTTAGGGATCTGCTCCTTTGGGAGCAGTTCCTTTTGGGATCTGTTCTTAATATGAAGAGTGTAAATTGCAGAAGGTAGGCAAACAGTAAGAAGGCTCCATTTTTATGGCTCTCTCTTTGGTTTATACCTGTAGGGAAGCAGACAGGTGTTTGAGTAAGTTGTTATCAGGCTCACTGCATAAGGCAGCTGCTTGCCAGCGCATCACCAGAGCTGCCACTGCCACGTGCAGAGGCCAAAGCCAGGCAGAGGCAGCTCAGGTTCTTCACCCTCCCTGTTAGGATTGTACACACTGCCTCAGCCTCGCTCTGCCCCTCTGTCTCTCTGCACACACAGGTATGTAATGCAATACCTCTGTATCGCGCTGTACTTTGTCACGTGTACATGGGTAGTTCCTTGGGCCCCCAGAATGGGTGGTGTTGATGAAGTGAACTAAAAAGTAGTTCAGAGTTAGGAGTGTAATGTAACAATGTGTCCCTTAGTTAGGAAGTCTAAGGTCAGAAACAGGAACAGTTAAAGAGTAAATCCTGGGTCAGATTTCCAGTTCCTGCATTCATTCAAGACAATCATTTCATCCCCTTGCCTGCAGAAGCTTTGTTTTCCCTGTGTCTGGCCTGGGCTAGGCATGTGGGCTGAAATTCTGTTTCTGAACGGGATCTGAAACCTAGTCCTGATCTTCAAAAAACAATCAGAAAAGAGATTCTTTACCCACTTTGAGTTATACAGAGCTGAGACAACCTAACCCTTTAAATTCCGATATTATAATTAATAAGAAATACTTCCTTGCCGAGGGACCACTCAAGTGTCTTACTTGATAATGAAACCTAGAACATGTGCCTGCTAAATGCAGTAGCAGATTTTTCTTGTCTTGAGGAACTCTGGGCATTTTCTGCTTTGATGTGCTTTGACTAAGGCACAGCAGAGCCTATTCCAGTATTTTTCTCGTGTGACAGTCCCTCATGAGAAGGCATTTCTGCAGTGTCTACATTACACGTGATTTTAAAACAATAGCTACCAGGGAAAAAAATGGTTTAAGACCAGCATGATATAAGGCCACAGCTGTTGGTTTAAGATGACTGCAATGTTGCTGTCAGCAAGTAGAGCAATGAAGAATGATCCCTAAGTATTCCATATTAATAATAAAAGAGAATTTTTTTTTCTTGTCTCCCTATTTTTAGATTATATTTTTTAAAAGGTACTCTGTTGTTGTTAAGATGATATTACTTTACATTGGGGGATGACTTCCTTAAAAGTCTGAAATAAGCTTCTTGTTTGTCCTAAATTCAGGCACATTTTTCTTCAGAGACTAAAAATTGCTGAGAGGTGATAGAATCAAACACTTGAATTCTGCCCTGAAAGTATTTTATGTCTGCTTCTGTCTTACTTGTTGTCTTGAAACAATGCTCTAAGTAGAAGAAAACATATAATTGCTCTGTAATTTCTGCACTAAAATGTTTTCTTTTGAAGTAGCTCCGCTTAGCTTGTAAAAATACTTCTGGGTCTTAGTCAAGCATTTAGTACAATTTAGAACTGCAATGCTAAATTTCATTGGTTGGACTTTTTATTAGATAAGGTAGAAATGAAAGCAGCAGGCAATTTAATTAGCAGTAATTTTTCTGGGCAAGTCATTACTTTGATGAACTTCAGAGCAATGTTTATGGCTCCTAATTAACCATGTTAGTCATTTGATTGAATAATCACTTTGGAAATGTTTCTACAATTTGATTAGAGTCTGACCCACTCTGATAGTCATAAATTAACTGATAGCACTTTAGGATAACAAGACTCTAGTTACTTTACAAGAAATAAACTCTTCCTTGCTGTATTTTTCGGTCCTCTGTGGACTATTTAAGCACAAGCTTAACCAGGAGATTAAGTAATGATGATGCAAACAATACATGCCTTAAAAAAGACTCCAGATGTTAATTATAATTGATTTAGGAACATGGGAGATGAAACCCCAAATTGGCTAAGAACGCAACTTCTTGGAAACATGTATTCCATATACTCTGCTGTAACACTTTGCAAGAGTGGAGTTCATGAGTCAAAAAGGAGTTTGCTGCCAATACTAGTGAATTTTTACCTAAAATAGAAAATAGCATCTGTTTCAGTTCTACAACTTCCTCTTTTTTTTTTTTTTTTTTAAACATAAATTTTTCCATTCTCCCTAAAATCCAATCTGTTTGGTAGCATGAGTGATTCCTTGCAGGTGAGCTACTACTTGTAGCCCTAACTTGTAGCCTCCAGAGCTATACTTGACTTGGGTGATCACTGAATCACCGACTCCTGTGGTTGCTCAGAATAGCTGCTCGAGACTTCAGAGATTTTGGAGGCCTGGGCAGGCCAGGCACTGAGCTTTTCATCGAGACAGGAAGCAATGAAGAGCGTGGCACAGACATGGACTGTTAGAGGAAACTTATTATTACTGCCCTGTGTTTCACTTGTTTTGTGAAGTCAGTGTAAAACCTCATTTTCTTATCCTGCCAAATCTTTGATACTCATCACTAGTCAGTGAACAGTGAAATTTGGAATCACAGTCTGAAAGAGTCTGTAGGCAGTGTTGGAAAAATAATGTCTGCTCTTTCGACCTCTGCATCTCTTAAAGAGTTACAAGTTACTGGTAACAGATTGCATAGTTTAGGGTAGGTATTTATCACAAGATCAAATAGACTTTGTTAAGCAAGACTTTTGATGTCCAAGAAGTGGGTTAAACATGGTCTAGATGGGCAAACATTTATGGTGTGTTTTTGTTTGCAAGCCCCTGTGTATGGGATGTGGCTGCCTGGGGACAATGCAAGACATGTGGATAAAAATAGACATTTAAAGAACACTACTTGTATTATCTCTGTTTTCTTCTCATTTTTCTTGCAAATTTGGATAAATCTGGGAAATGGCAAATAAATGTCTATATTGCTTAGAATGTACACAGTAGTTTTCTTGGAGGGTGTGGGAGTGTGCAGTGTGTAATTTTTTGTTTAAGGTGGAGGATGAAGTTGATGCATCTGAATTCCTAGACTAAATGCTTAGCAACTGCAGAAAACTACCTTAACTACTCAAATCCTTATTTGGAGTCTAGAAAGCAATATCCTACTCTAAATTTATTCTGGCTTCCCTTGTATTAATGCAGAATTTATAAGTCTCCAGTGTGACTGGCAGAATTTTTTGTGTAATTGTTTAAAAGCAGTTAGGTCAAACTAGTTGAAATGATAGATGTACAAGCAGAGAGTTTAAAATATTTGTGTGGATTTTTTGGTCTGTAAATGGTCTAAAGTGTAACTGTCATGGGAGTCAGCTTTTAGGAAAGTTGATTACGAAACCAGTTTTGAGTTCTAGTGCTTGTGTTGGATGGGATCTGTGATCCTCCCGTGATTTTTCTCCTCTGCCATGCCTTGTGCATGCTGCTCTGTAGTGCTGACAGGTTCCTCTTCGCTGTAACTCGCATCCTTTTTGTTGCTCCTCTGCCTGCAGCCTGTCTCATTGGTAACCTGCACACTTTTAATTCCAGTCTTTTGACTAGCATTGTCGTCTTCTCCTTTCAGAAGTGCCTAGCTGCCATTCCATTTACATGAGGCAAGAAGGCTTCCTGGCTCACCCAAACAGAACAGAAGTTAAGTTTTTTATTATGTATCACTTTTGTATGAGAAAAATGTTAAAAAGTAAAAAAGCATGGAGGGATTTGGGGGTTCAGTGGTTTAATTCTGCTGCTGGGGAAGGCTTGCATCATATTTTTTCCTTCCCTGTCTCAAGTTTCTGATGCACTGATTCTTTTGTAACTTCTTTTAGGGCCACGAGTCGATCAGGATAGAAGCAATTTTATAATGAATTTAGTCATCCTGCTTTTCAAGGCCTCTAGCAGTTGAAAGGAAGAGACACTTAAAATTTTGTCCATTTCACCCAGTCTGTTAAAGTGATATTTTCCAGGCTATTGGTGTGACAGGCTCAGTTAACTCTTCAAGTAATCCATTTTATACTTTAGATTCGATTAAGGTTTTTGCCTTTTCCTTTGGCTACAGTTTTTACAGTGTTTTGGTGCTGCTTAGGACCATTTGGTCTTGTGATACATACTGAAACTCCTTGTGGCTTCAGTAGGGCATTGTTTAGGTCATTGACACAATTAATAATTCTAAGTAAAAGCATTTTTTATGTATTAAAAATAAGAACACCAACAGAAAAAAAGAGAAAATGACCACTGAAAGAGAGGTTGTACCCTCTGCCTTCCTGCTTTGGTGTATCTTTCATGTCAATATATAATTTCTGTTTGTTTGTTTTTCTTGGGGTTGGATGGTTGGTTTTTAGGGTTTATTTGTCTTTCTTCCAAGGGACAAATTTCACAAGCATCACTGAAATTGGTTTTGAGATTGATGAGAATTCAGACAGTTGAATGAATCAAAGTCCTCCAGTAAGACTGGATTCTCTGGTGAAAAGACACAACTGGAAAGATAATGAATCTGGCTATAAAAGCCCAACTGCTTCTGGGGTGGAATAAAGGCAGAAAATAGAGATTAAAAGTAGTATGTACCAAGGAGGGGGAAGCAAGAGATGGAAATTTAGAACAATCTTGGTATTTGAAGTTGTATGAAATAGAGAAGCTTCATAAGGTAGAAGACATTAGGGAAAAATCCACAAACCGTAGGGCTAAGTTCAACAGACTTGAGTTTTAATGGCAGCACAGATGGAGGAAATACAATCTTAGCCATGTTACATGCTCATAATTACTTGGAGGTGGTAAAATTAAGAAAGACATAGACAAAGCAGTGATGTTTGACAAATATTTGTTTTCTGGATTTGGAACTCAGTCAGCATGATTTTACGGAATAAAGGTCGCATCAGATCTGACTCTATCCTTGGCCGAGATTAAAAGTTTGATTGATAAAGATACTTGTGTTATATAGTTAGACTTCTTATGGCATTCAATTTGCCACTGCATTACATTCTGATTAAGAAGTTAGCACAAAGCAGTATCAATAAAGTACACATCAAATACATTAAGATCTGGCCAAGTGACAGATCTAAAAGTGGCTGTCACTGGGCAATCATCTCTTGAATGGATTATTTCTATTGTAGTTCTGTAGGAATTGATATCAAGAGTATTGCTATTCAACATTTTCAGTAAAGATAGGGAACAAAGTTAATAGATAACTTCATGGCACAGAGTGGTAAAATCTGGGTAAAACAGGGCAGTCACGCAAAGCAATTGGAATTGATTGGTAATCTGGGCACACAAAACTAAATGGGTTTTTTATATGCTGAATGTAGACCAGGCCTATGGAACCGGGAAACAGTATATTGGAAAGAAAATGGGTTTGAGATGGGCCTCCTCCTCAGCTTCACAGTGGCAAACCAGCCCAACCAAACATTGCAACTGTATGGCAGAAAGACCTTCTGTAATATTTGCACAGTCTAAAGGAGGGTCACAGGGAGGCAGGAGAGGAGAGGATGTTTTGTTTCGCACCATAGCACTGGTGAGGCTGCTGTTGGCATGCCGTAGAGCTCGAGTTAAGCATAACACGAAAATAATCCTGAAAAGCAGGAGTGTGAGCAAAGAAGGCTAGAAAGAATGCAGAATTGCAGGGAGTGTCTTCTAACAACAAAAATTAAATTTTACAGAATGATCTTAATTGAAAGAAACATCAAGGGGGGTGACTTCTGTGAGCATAAGGAGGAAATACCAAGTAGGACTTACTTTTTTTTAGTCTCTCAGGGAGAAGACCTGCAGGAACAAGTAGTTAAAAGTCAAAGCCATGCTAGTTCAAACAGGAAATGAGACAAACATTTTGGAATAAATCATAGAGAAAAATAGGTGCTTTTTAATTTTTGCAGGTGGAGATTAACAGTCCTTTGGGACTGCACACAATAATTAAATACCCCTGTACTCAGGCCAAAATGCTGCGATTGGGCGGTGTGTAAAGGATGTGGGATATTAATCTGATTCTTCTATGACTTAGTGTTCCCTCTGGCATTAAGCCTATGATCTTTCCTTTTTCCATGCATCTTTTATATAAACACCTCTCTCTTTTTAACTTATAGGCTGCATGTATGAAAAGGGACCTAGGCAGTTTTATGATGACACTTGCGTTGTTCCAGAGAAGTTTGACGGTACGTATGACACATCTTTCTCTCTTTTTCTTGTGTGGGGAGATGAAAAAGGAAGAGGTGAGGGACTTTTCTCTGTTGCTGATCAAAAAAGGCTCGGTAACGTTCCAATTTAGGATTCCTTAACACATCATTTGCAGTGCGCCCAACCAAAGCTGACCTTTGTATCTTGAAACCAAAGTCTCCTCTTCAATAGGATGTCATTCTGCTTTTGCCAGGCAAGGATGCTGTATCCAGAGTTGCAACAGAGGAGCTCAGTTCCTGTACTGTTGAGAAGTAATAGGAGGATTTCCATTGCCCTGATGATCACATACTATTTCTTGTTTGAGATTTAATGAAAGCTCTTCTTATAATTAACAAAGCAGCAGCTTTGGTTTTACTGAGGATTAAGCCTCTTGTCTTGCTGTCTGTGAAGTGATGAATAGTGGGGAGTGAGTGCATAGGGAGTTTTCCTGTTTGTGTCAATGTATTTGTACTGGGTTAAACATTGTACTGGTGGTTTGTTTTTCAGTGGGATTGATAACAATTCAATGATCTCTTCACAGCAGGTTTTGTTGTTTTGGTTTTTTTTTAAGAGGGATTCTGAGGCCAGTTAAAATAAACGACTCAGATTATCCTCAGTTTGATGAAAATCAGTTTCCTGGTGTAACTGAGTTGGTTTCAGATTTATTTCATTATAGACAAAGTAGATAGACTTGGTATTTCTGGCTGGTGACTCTGTTAGTCTGCAACTTTGGGAAGTAATTTGGAGACCAATTACTTAAATTTACTGAAGTAGCTTCTTTGTGTTAGTGTATGCATGTCCACCTTTATTTATTTTAGTAGAAAAGATTAGATCTTTTCTAATAAACTTCTGAATACCACTCTGACCATAGCTGAAAGTAAAGCTGAGAACTCTTGGAGTTTTCATTCTCTTGATTGATTTTGTTTGTTTCCCACCAAGAATCTTCTATGTGTTACAAAACTATTGCATGTCTAGCAGCATTTGCTGTGTTTGCTGAAGAACAGGAGACTTCAAAATGAAAGTAACTCAGAGAATTATCCATTCTTTAAACAGAGGTATCACAAGGATTAATAAGAAACAGCAAGAAATAAATAGAAAATTTTAAATACTGTTAGAGCTAACTGAAGATTGCTCAGTCCAATATTGCTTTGTTACTGGATTGACATGTTCATTGAAAGTCTACTTTACACTTTGGCTTTGGAGAGTATGCTTTTGTTGGTGTTTTTTTTTTTTTTTTTGTTTGGTTTTTCTTCTTTAAAGCACATGTCAGGTTTTTTTCTTCCCCCGAAATGATTATGCACCTTATCTGTTTTCAGTACCTGTGGCAAATTTGTATTTGCATTTATGGGAACGAGATGAGACCTTGTACTGTAAGAAGTTAAAACTTCAGGCATTGCATTTGTCTATGCCTTTCTGGAAAATCCTTTTTATTTGTTTCAGTTTTGTGAAGGGAAGGGAATAAAAATGGAAAATAAATAAAGATTTGGAAATATTTGTGTGCTTGCAAAGCTAACTGCCTGCTGTTAGCTTCTATGACTGTCCACTGAGAGAACACCTCGTACTCTAGAAGATTGATGTTGTGATACAAATAGGTGTGTTTATACTTGCAGCATGATGACTTTTGAGGAAAAAATAGCAGATGTTTGGGTCAGAAAAGCAAAAATAGTTGATAAGGCCAGGACTAGTGTTGATGTTTCAGAAGGAGATTCTCAACTGCTTTATTAGAAATTGGCACAAGCAAAGAATCTGATCCTCTGTGACACCGCACTTGCTATTTGTGCATTGCTCGGCTATCATTAAAAGAAAAATCCTGTCCTTGAAAAGGAAGACCTTTCAGGAGTGGAACTTGAACCTCACTCACATAAACCAAAAAGCCTTGTGTTGATTTATTTGTTTTCCACAGCTATTGACTCAATTTTCTTTCCTGATGACAAAAGGAAGTGCTCCATTTTTAATAATATTATTCTTACTTTGACTCTCTAATGGCCATCAGAGCATCCTAATGCTGTGGTCGAATGCAAAATCCTGGCTTTCTGTATTAAACAGGTCATGCTGCTTAGTGTTCTGCTACTCAAAATGAGGAGTTTTACCAGCATATCAGGGATTGCTGTCATTGTGTGCAGGAAAAAAAAATGCTCTCTGCTTCAGCATCAGACCTTTCAGCTGTTCTTGTTGCACAAGTTGTTTAGTGTGAATGCGATTTGAAAACATCAGCGACACAGGATGGATGCAACAGGAAGGTTTTTCATTAGTAGTTTGTGGAACAGCTAGCAGAATATTAATTGTTGGTTTTTAAAAGCTTCCTCTGGACTTGAAAATTTAGAAAAAAACAACTTACTGCTTTTCAGGGGGAATAATCTAATATGTAGATATGAGTAAAAGTAATATATGCTTACATACAAGTCCAATGTGCCACAGAGGAACTCTCATATCTGCAGGATTTGCATACCTATACATAAAGCACATGCTGTTTAAGTCCAAGTCAAACACTTTGTCAGATTTTCCGTAGAAGCATTTGCATGCAAAAGAAGTTTTCACTCAGCAGGGTTTTGCAGCTTTATGAAGCATACATTACATTTCCAAAACTGGGGCTTGTGCAAAGTATAGTACACAAACACAGTTCTTCAGACTTACAGTTGCTTACAAAAATAGTTCATGCTCTTTCAGATAGAGGATATTGCAAAATGATTTGCAAGTGAGATTTGCATGTATCAGAAGTAAATGGGGATAGACTTAGGGAGACTTCTGTAAATCATGACTGAATTTAGGTACTTGTTACAGATTCACAGATTGCACTGGGTTGTAAGGGATCCTCAAAGGTCATCTTGTTCAACCACTAGAGTCTGTCCAGGCTGCCCAGAGTCACATCAAATCTGATCTTGAATCTCTCTAGGGATGAGGCCTTCTCCACTATTTTACCACTCTCATTGTAAAGAACTTCCTTCTGATGTCCAGCCCTAAATCTACCCTGCTCTAGTTGAAAACCATTGTACCTCATCCTATTGCTACAAGCCCTTCTGAACAGTCCTTCCCCAGCCTTCCTATAGGTCTCCTTCAGATACTAAAATATAGCTGTGAGGTCTCTCCAGAGTTTTTTGCAGGCTGAACACCCCCAATTCTTTTGTAGGAGAGGTGTATTAATGTGAGAGAGTATATTAATATGTTGTTATTAGAGTGTTTACAATTAACAGCAAACAGAGGAATGTTGCATTTGTGCGTGGCTGGGTAGTAAGAATTTTCCCCTCTTAACCCTAATGATTGCTTTGCTGATTTGTCTGACAAACTGAGCACACTGCTCAGCTAACGTTGCTGCTGTTCTGTGCAGGTGATGTTAAACAGGAACCAGGCATGTACCGCGAGGGACCCACGTATCAACGACGAGGCTCCCTTCAGCTCTGGCAGTTCTTGGTAGCCCTTCTCGATGACCCTTCAAACTCTCACTTCATAGCATGGACTGGCCGAGGCATGGAATTCAAGCTGATTGAGCCAGAGGAGGTGGGTTAGACGTAGAGCATACCCTCACATCCACTGCCCTGTGCTGCAAATGTAATAGTGCTTCTTAAGACCTAAGCCTTGGTTTCCCTCAATATTTTGCTTCAGCAGCATTGTTTAGAAGGGTGACGGAAAGGACTGGCAAGGGAAGCGCTTTGTTTGTGACAGAGGTGTGGTTCAGCGTAGATTTCATTCCTGCTTTCACAGAATAATAAAAATACTGCAAGTACCAGAGTTACAAAATACTCAGCATTAATTGTGGGGTCTGGATTTTTCAGATCCACTTGCTGGATAGAGCTGTGTTCCAAAATCCTTTGAAAACTTGTCCCTGAGTAGTCTTTCAGCATCAAATATTCTTCAGTGTGAAGTTGTGGAAGCCGGGAAATTTTAGGCTGTAGAGTGACAGACCCCAAGTCTGACAGACAGCGAAGAAGCAGGATGAGATTGTTTGGCAGTGAAATCCCATCTAAATGATGTGAACACCTCTCTTTTTAGAGTTGTCCTCAGAGTTTTCCTGCTTCGCTGTATTGTGAGATTGTTTAGTGCATGCTTAGATCCTGGGCTTGCAAATATCAGGCACATGCACAACTCCTGAACCATGAAGGACTTGAGGGGTAGGCAGAATTACTTGTATTCATGAACATTTGCTGAAGCATGACTTAGTTCCCATTTGTGATAAACAGAGATAAAATGAACACTGTTTTGGACTAGGTACTGTTACATAATCTATTCTGTATTCTAAACAGCTCTAGAAGCTGTTACAAGATCTAGTGTGTGTGAATTTGATCAGATCACCCACATCAGATTTACAGGGTTGTCAAAAAGCAGTATCATTCTGGTTTACTTTTTTGCCCCTTGGACAGGGTCAGGTAATAGAGGAGACAACAGCAAATTTTCAGTCAGGATCCTCTCCAAGTTAGAGCTGAGTGGGATGCTTTGGGGATGTAAGGCTGATTCTGCATGCCACCAGCTGTTTCTGCTGTTTGCTGTATATCTGCTGGCATAAGTGGCCCTGAAAGCTTTCCTGCATTTAAGCTACATCATCTGCCAACAGCCCTAAGGGGAAGATAGAGTAGCTGGGGATGGCAACAGGACCGGTATCTCTTTCCTTCCTGACATCTTTCTGAGAAGCAGGTTGCTGCAAGGACCCATGTACTGGCTCTGGTTTTTCTGAGCATGCCTCTCAGTAGTGGTAGTCACTGTGGCAGATCCTGGCGTCATGCATCTGAGCATTCGAACACAGAACAATCTGAATTGAGTTGAAACCAAAAATGTGCTGGCAAGTCTGCATCCTTAGCAGGCCACATGGATGACTTCCTAGTTGTGGGACCTGACGCAGAACAGAGTGAAATCTCTAGAAAGGTTTTGGTTTGATTTTGGTAAATTGAGGTATCCAATTTTCCACCCTGCCTGTATTTCAGTATTTTTTCACCCTCTAAGTTTAGTCTCTATGGTGTTTATGAAGATTAAAGAGACTTACTGAAAAATGGTTTCCAGCAGATGGTGCAAAAACTTTATAGATTTTATTAGCTAAGGAATGGAAAGGAGCAGAGGAAAACTTGGAGCATTTTTTAATTGTGCAATTCCCTGAATAACTGGATATTCTGATTTAAGTCAATCCTCTGACTTTGTAGCAGTGGCTTTGTGTTCTTGAGCAGCACTGCATTCAAGATCTGAAGGAGGCTTGAAACTTGCCTCACTCCTGTGTGCCACAAAGGAGCCCAAGTTGTTTTCACACGAATCACATGTCATGGATCTGACAAAAACTGTTGATTAAAATAAGAATAGCCTATGGGAAGTTGCACACTTCTGCTGGTTGCCAAGTGTAAATTGAAGTCAAAGAGCTTGTTGGTTCAGCTGTGGCAGGTCAGGATGTCAATGACTTCACCTTCCCATCCCATCCTTTTCTGCATGTTTATGCTGCCTTGCAGAAAGGATGTCAACAAAAGTGAATATGTATCCATGCCTTGACCTCTTGGTTAATTCAGAAAGTAGGTAACTGTGAACTGTGGATGCTAAGAATGGGGGTAGGTGTGTTCATGCTGCCTTGTCACAGGGGCAGCAGCCTTCAGCCGGAGGGGCAGGGGGAAGGCTGGAAGCCTGAATCCCTTCCACAGAGCAAGACTTGACAAATACTGTGCTGTTCAGGGACAGGAAGACTCACTTACCAAGACTACTTCTGGGCCTGTTTGCTGATTTGGGAATATCAAAATGCCACACAACAGAGCATATTCTCCACCATTACTTTGTTGTAGTTATCTTTGCCGTGTATTTATTATACAAGCCAGTTGGGGACTTGTAGGACTCTGATTAATGCAGGAAAAAAAAATTGGTAGAAATAAACAGAATGATGTAGGCGTGTGTTGAATGGGTGAATCAAGGTTACACATCCAGGCTAAATCAACAGCTGGAGTACACTGACATGATTGGAGGTATGTTTCAATACTGCTTTAGCATAGCTGAAGTTAGCAGAACCACGGTAATTTACATAAGCCTGAAAAGCACCACCACTGAAAGGAAATAATGCTTTCAAAAGAGATTTGAAAAATTATTGTCCAGATGTAGATCAAAGTCATGGATTTTGCTGTTAGTTAGTCCCCTTCAGTTCTCAGTGCTGCGTGCTGTCTGTATGCATCAAAAAAAAGCTCCCAACACCTCTGGGAAAGTTTTGTAGAGCAGTTTGTAGGGAAGCTGCTTGGCTGCTCTCCTCTTTTTCCGGAGCTGTATGCATATGCACCTTGCAAACATCTTTTATAAAATGTGCTTTAAAGAGTTCATCAGCTCTGACTATTCTTTTCCCTCTGGTGACATGATAGTCATTTGTATAGCCAGTAATTGAAATGTCACCAACAGCTGATGATAATTTCAGGTGGAGAATAAGCAGTTAGGCTCTTTAAATAAAAGGTCTCTTTCTCTAGAACTACCTTTGGCAATAAAACAGGAAATGTAAAGGCAAGTAGAAATCATAAGTCAGAGCAGAAGGCATATTGTTCTCTATGGAATGACTTCATGAGTTTCTTGCAACTCCTTGTTCGATTATTATTTTCTAAGGGAAATTATGCAGTTGCAGCAATGAAATTTCTTTATGCTACCTTAGAGTTCTTCCAAGCAATTACTCTGCCTCCTCCGATAATTCATTTTCTTTGATGAAGTAATATTTAAGAGTGGGAGTTGGCTTTTGACTTGTATCTCCTAATAATCTCAATTTCACTGTCATTCCAAGTACAGTCTGTATTAGTTCATGAACTAGGAGTGTATGCATGAGTGTTTAGTATAGCTTAGTGTTCCCACAGCAAGAAAACACAGGAATAGGACAGATATGCACATCAGCAGACTAAAGTTTTCATCTTACATGGAAGTTTCCTGGTGGAACTTGATACATATTTTTTGTGTGTCATCTCTTTATATGGTTTTATTTTTTCACTGGTTTACTTCATTAAGAACAAATGGAAACCCCTCCAAGCTTCTACCACATTTGCAAACATGTCTGTGCTTCACATTTAACGGATGACTCTGTGTCCAATTAAAAGTCATAGTAGTCCATGGGAAATTCAGGTCATGGCAACCTTTTCTCTTGTGATTATTCATTGCACCTGCCGAGTTCTCCATCCTCAGATAAAGTATCTGGTGATAAGATCTGCTTGTTAAATGCATTTAACAAATGAGTGCTAATCCATTTTTTTGTGGCAGGTGGCACGTCGCTGGGGGATTCAGAAAAATAGGCCAGCTATGAACTATGATAAACTTAGCCGATCGCTTCGCTACTACTACGAAAAGGGAATCATGCAAAAGGTGAGTAGCTGATTTTGTATTACCTTTCACCAGGGCTGCATCTTAATCCAAAAGTCAGTTTACAAGCAGTACTTGTGACTGCGTTGCTTAGGTAGGTTTTTTGACTATTTAGGCAAACACAAAGCTTTTTTTCCCAGTATGTGCATCAAGGTATGGTTTTTTTCTATGTAAAAATGGTCTGTGGTTTTAGTTCACACAATGCTTATCATGATTATAGGGAAAGAGATAACATTCAAAAATATCCAAAAGAGCTTCCTTGCACCTGGGAAAGGCAAACAGTAGAGTATGGTATGAATAATGTTTTGCAGATCTAAATTAGCTGCCTAGCGCTTGGGTGCTGTGGTAAGTGCAAGATAGGGGAGAAAAATTATATCCATTAACATACCAAATACTTTAATATTTTACCAATAGTGTTTTAATAATACCATTTAAAAGTGTAATTTAATATTTTATAATAGGCTGAATTATGGGAAATGTTTTACAATAATTTATATATAACAGTCTGGCCTTGCTGACAGTATTCAACC
Source organism: Ramphastos sulfuratus (assembly GCA_013399055.1). NCBI lineage: Eukaryota > Metazoa > Chordata > Aves > Piciformes > Ramphastidae > Ramphastos > Ramphastos sulfuratus. The sequence goes on from WBNM01045780.1 coordinate 86,178, forward strand.
TATTCTTCAGCTGTGGCTTGCTGATTTACATGTCTACTTTTAAGTCTTGCTATGTAGTACCACATAGGTTGGCTGAGGAATCAATAGGAGAGACTTGTCTGCTGCCACCTACAAGACTGGCAGGTGTGATCAAAGATCATAATGAGCACCTTGTGCTGTAAAACTTGTTCCATATCTCTTCACATTAGTTTTGTGACCAGCGATGACTAATACGTTCAAACCTGCCGTTAGCCAATTCCATGAATGGAAACAATGCTCTCGGCTCCAGTTACTGGACAGCTTTTCCAGTAGGCTTTGTGAAGTCTTGGTTTGGAGTTGCCTGTTACAAGTTCTCTTGCTTTGTTGATGGGATTGTTGTAGCGTTCTTTGTTTTTTCACTGTCCACCATGGACAACAATCTGGGCTAGTGTTGGCTTATGGTACTGAAGCAGCACAGCGCCTCATCCATTTTTGTGTGTTACATAACTGTGTATAGAGCCTTTGTAAAGTGGACTGGAGACAGGGCCCGCTCAGGGAGAAGCAGAAATGTTGATTTTACTGGGTGGTGCTTCAGGCAGAAGAGTTCCTTATTGCAGGTTACAGCTCAGCTGCATAGGCAGCTGTGCCGGCACAGTTCAAAGGCAGCAGACAGGCAAGGCTAAATAGCGAAGAGAGGGAAGCAAGTTAAAAAGGTGGGGATGGGATTACCATAAGGCTGATAATGCAGCCCAACCCACACATCCATTTAATATGGAAAATTTACAAGTACTCCTGACAGCTAGCTTGCTACCTCTTTGTTTTTCTTTACTACTTTATTACCCACAAGAATGTTCTTAACACACATTTTAAAAGCTAGTTGAGATGCTTATTTTTCTAACATAGCAATGTTTGAGGTTTGCCCTGGGATCACCCTGTGTGGACAGTTAGTGCATGTTTAAAAAACTAACGGTGGTTGTAGATTCATATTGTTTCTTTATGCTGAGGTTTGTGTGGACATTTCCTCCCCTTTTGTTTTAAGTTAAGCAATGACGACAGGGTATGCAAATAGCCACTTCAGTCTGTCAAACTTGCTGGTATTCACTTGATAAAAGATCATTCTACTGCAGATACAGCCTCTACCAAAACTTTGCATTATTGGTAGGATGAATAAGCTGAAAATTTAAGACTTCAGACTGTTTTGCACCCATAAGAACAGAATTAAGTTTGTGATGCTTTTGTCACCTGCATTCGCTCACTTCTGGTGGCATGCTAGGAGCTGTAAGAGGTAGGCAATACAATCTTTATTTTAAAGTAACTTTAATAAATCATGAGCCTGCAACATGCTTCATATTCTTAAATATAAGTTTTTAAATAAGGTGCTTGAGAAGATGTTATAATGACTTCATTTTACAAGGAAGGCAGTATTCTGCCTTGTTTATATCATCCTTTAGCTTTTAAGAAGATGAAACACAGACGTTTAGTGTTGTTTCTGAGAAAGGGAAAACTTTTTAGAATCTTTGGACAAATTGCCCCTCCATAAGCAAATCCAAATGTCCCAGCTTTGCATGAGCAATTGCTAAGTACATATTAGCCTGCGTATTTGCTTACGCTGTCCGCGTGCAATCAGCGTGCTCTATAGCTTAAGTGCTTTTGTACGTAAGTATGAATCAATCCCTGTAAAGTGAAATGCAGATCTCTATCAGGCAGTGTGATTCTTTTTTCCACTTTGCTCACAGACTGTTGGACTTAGTCATTTTATTTTGCAACTCCAGTGACAATTTGTTTACGTCTTCCAATATGAGCAGTTCTATTTGTGGTTAAGTCTAGGAAACAAGAGCAAACAAATGTTTAGAAGTGGAATGCCTAGTCCATCTTCCAACAGGATATCACGTGTGGCAAAAGCAAAAGCATTCTTCACTGTCTGCTTCTGCAGATCCCTCTGCTCTGTGCTAAGCCATTGCCTTACCAGTTCTGCTGTTGCAGTACTAATTGCTTAACGAAGGTGTAGTGATGGGATAAGGGGTAATGACCTCAGACCAGAAGTTAGATTGAGATCAGACGTGAAGAAGAAATTCCTCACCTTGAGGGTGGTGAGTCACTGAGACTAGTTGCCCAGAGGAGTTGTGGAGGCTCCAACCCTGGAAGCATTCAAAGCCAGGTTGGGTATGGCCTTGAGTTAACCTGGTTCTAGTAGGAGGTGTGCCTGCCCATGGCGATGTTGTGGCTTTTAAAGAGCTGACTGAATGAGACTCTTTCAATTGAATTGGAGTGAAATCCAGAGTCGTATTTGAAAGGAAAGATACAGAAAGAAATTACAGAGTGTATACAGGATACATAGCAACCTCCTTAAATTTTCCCCCAAACCAAAACTAATCTGCAATCCCTGGTGCTTCAATCCTTCCCTCTCAAAGCCTTTGCCACCCGTAGGCCCAAGCAAAGCCTGTGGAGACCACAAACAGGCCTACTCCTTACACGTTTACCCCACTAAGTAGCTCCCACCAGACAGAGCAGGCAGGAGGAAAAGAACAGGAGAATGAGCTGGCCTTGCTGCCATCTTGTAAAGAGATAGCAGAATTGTGGGATTGAATAATAATTTCACACTTTCCTGTGCCCACCTCTAGACTCTTCTAGTCCCTAGAGGATTTTTTTTTTTTTTTTTTTTTTAACCCGGTAGTTCCCAACCTATGACAGGCAAGGAGGCTGAAACTGGTTGAAGGTCCTTTCCAACCTGCACCATTGTGTGATTCTATGTTGAACTTGGAGTTGCAAAACTAAATTCCTGCACCTTTTCCTCCCTTCTGTTGTCTCAAGGTGGCTGGAGAAAGATACGTCTACAAGTTTGTGTGCGACCCTGAAGCGCTTTTCTCCATGGCTTTTCCCGACAACCAGCGCCCCTTACTGAAGACTGACATGGAGCGCCACATCAATGAGGAGGACACTGTGCCTCTCTCCCACTTTGATGAGAGCATGGTCTACATGCAGGACGGTGGCTGCTGCAACACCCACCCCTATAACGAAGGCTATGTCTATTAACAACAGTGACAGTCAAGGGGGTGTTTTCCCCCTCCCTTAAGGCTTCTCCTCTTTCACAAGACCCAGAGGAAAGCCGAATCGACTTCAGTTTGTTTTTTAAATAGTACACTAAAAGGGGCTTTTCCTGTTGCATTACTCCTATGGTCTGCCATGGACAGCGCACTTTATTTGAAAGGGGAGGGTCGGAACCTAAACGTTATTCTGTGTAACAGGAGGAAAAAGGGTGGGTTTGCTTTTTACTTAAGTTTGGGAAGGGAACATACAGGTTTTAAGTACAAAAAAAAAACCCAACCAAGCTATATCATGTCTGTTTTGTTTCATATCAGCATAAGATATTGTACATTTTCTCTGGGTATCCATAGTACAGTTAATTCTCATTGTGCAAAATAACCACTTGATGATGGTATCAGCACAGTCTGCCTAGGGCATTTGTTTCTTGCCATTCCTAATTGTCTTTCTGCAGTTATAAAAGAGAAGCAAAGCATATACCACGGCATTTAATTTAGAAGCTTACAGTGGCAGACCTTGCACCTTGCCTCTGAAAACAGCCTGATACTCGAGATAATTTTTTCTTTCTTTTCTTCTTCCCCCTTGTTTTTTTTTCTTTTTCCCTGCGTGGCCTCCAAAGAAAATCCCGTTCAATGACAGAGTGACCAAGCAGCAAAATCCCTGACTTCAGACTGCGAGCCATGTGCTGTATCTGGTGCCACGTTGCTATACATACATGGCCCGTGCAACAGCTTAGACCTTTCAAGAACCATTTGAGGGTAGTAATTACATGTGGCTGGCTTTCTGATGATCGTGTCAGCATTAAATACAGGATCATGATCGGGAGGGAGAAAACATTTTGTATCCTTCCATTTCCTTTGGTACATAAATAAGTTATTTAATCAATAGGAATTAACTGTACTAAGTCACATATCTAATTATGCTGTTTAGACACAGCAAGCACTCCTTGGGAAAAATATCCAATACACTAAATAGGTACTTTAGTAATTTTTAGACACGGTACCCATTAATATGCATTTAAACCTTTTACTGCTGTGTTATGTTGATAACATATATAAATACTAGATAATGCTAATGCTTCTGCTGCTGTCTTTTTCTGTAATATTCTCTTTGATGCTGAATTTACTATGACCATTTATAAGCAATGCTGTAACTACAGGTAGCATTTCAGGACAAAATAGATGACTTGAACCATTTATTGCTTAGAAAAATCGCTTAGGCCATAGCTGTGCTATAAGCAGCTTTTACGTGCATCCACAAACGCCTAGTAAGCTTCAGCTTGCTAAGGAAAGCTCTGCAGAACCTTTTGTAATTTTCGGTGGAACGGAGACTTAAATGAACTGTCAAAGAATTACCATGAAGTCGCTGTATGACGTTGTAGTGCTGGCACTGATGTTACCAATCTACTTGTTTTGGACACTAAATGTAAATGTGATCGGATAACGCTCGGAAGACAATTTAAATTTTGAGGGTTGGGTGGTGGGGTTTGTTTTGTTTTTT
>WBNM01045782.1:0-17829 GCA_013399055.1 Ramphastos sulfuratus
TTCTATGATTCTATGATATGGGGGATATAAGTGGGAAATAAGGGATGTTAGGGATTTGGGGGTGTCAGGAATGAAATGAATGTGTCAGATGGAAATGGGGTGTAAGAAGGTGATTTTGGGGTGTCAAAGTGCTATTGAGTGTAAGGGGGGGTATGGGGCTGAAAGGGACATACGGGGGTGTCAGGGGAAATGCAGGTGTTAGGATGTGGGGGTGTCAGGGGTAATGGGTATATGAGTGAATGTGGGGGGGGTGGGGGGGANTTGGGGGTGCCAGAGATCTATGGGGTGCATTGGGGTGAGGGTGTAGAGTGGGATATAGAAGTGCCAGGGGCTATGGAGTGCATTGGGGTGGGGGTGTAGGGGAGGATATAGAGGTGCCAGGGGGCATCTAGGGGTAAATTGGGGTTGGGATGTAAGGGGGATATAGAGGTGCCAGGGGCTCTGGAGTGCATTGGGGATGACAGGATATGGAGTGCAGTGTGTGTGGGTACAATAGGGAAATTGGGGGTGCCAGGGCATACAGGGGGCACTGTGGGTGTAGAGCTGGACTGGGGGACTATGGGGCAGCACTGAGGTGTGGGACTGCCTGAGAGACTTTAGAGGTGCCCTGCGTGGTGGGTTTAGGGAGTACACGGTGGAGTGGCTCTGCAGGGAAGCGCTGGCTTACACTGCGGGGTGGAGGTGCCCTGGCGGTTAGGGGGCACCCAGCTCCGGGGCTGCCCTTGTCCTGTCAGACCGTGAAGTTGCACAAGGGTGATGGTACCCTCCAACTGCAGCTGGCTTCTTCAGGGGCTGGGATGGGTGGTGGTGGGGGTTGCCCTCCATGCACCACGGCCTTGCCCATCCCCGTACCGCGGGCACCAATGGGTTTGGGGCGCAAGTTTGTGCTCCACGCCCTGGCAATGCCACCCTGTCCCACGGGGCAGTGCCTCCTGGTGAATCCCGAACGCCCCTTGCCAAGGGCCCGGAGGCTGCTGTGCGGCGTTTGGGTGCTGGGGGAGGCGTTTCGGACAGAGGAGGGCAGGAGGCAGGGCTGGTGCAGCAGTTCCTTCCCGCCCGCTACAAAGGCAAACCAAACCGAAGCGTGTGCGTGCCCCTGCCCGTGCCCCTGCCAGTGTCCGCAGCCGCCCTACCCACGTTCCTCCCGGAGCCACGTGGACAGCCAGGCTGGCAGCAGGGGGGCAGCCACCAAGCCTTGTGGGCACCCCAGCCTTGTGCCCGCTTCGGCTTGACCCAGGGGTCCGTCCCCCACCCCAGCTTGCAGTAGACATCGGGACGATGGCTTTCCAAGCTGGAAGAGTGGTGGCAGTGGCAGCGTGTCCTAGGTGCCACCTCCCGCCTTGGCTCTCTGTCGCTGGTGTCCCCGTGGTCGCTCTGACTTGGTCCCAGCCCTTCAGGATGCCCCATGCCAGCCAGACTGGTCACTCTTTGGTGACACATCGCAGCACCCCACTGACCACACCTCAACCAGGGTATGGCGGGGTGCCCAGGGCGAGGGGAGGGAGAGGCTTGCAAGGCTCCCGGGGGAGGATCTGAGCAGAACAAAGCCGTGTGAAGGGGCCGAGCGGGGGCTGTCACTTTGTCACCGTGCCCCCCGGGTGCCCCCCGGGTGCCCCGGCGCCTGCCGTACCACGAAACTGAAGCAAGCGAGCATGCGGGGGCGGGGGAGGACATCCCAGTGACCAGGGGGAAGCGCCGGGCACCCCACGGGACGAGGGGGCATACGCAGCACGGGGGGGAGATGGCTCAGTGACCCGGGGCGTGGGGGGGCGGGAAGGGAGGCAGAGGGACCCATCCAGGCTCTGCTGCCACCCACGGGGGCCAAAACCAAGCTTCATCCTTTCACCCATCCCTGGAGCAGCTGCAGGGCCTCAAGAGCATCCTCTGATCCCCAGCTGCCATCATGGGGGCATCCTTGGTGGCAGGGCCACCTGTCTTCTTGGAAGCATCCTTGGCCACTTGGCATTGTGAGGACATCCTTGGTGGTAGGGCCACCTGCCATCCTGGGGGCATCCTTGGTGGTAGAGCCACCTGACATCTTGGGGGGATCCTTGGTGGCGGGGCCACCTGGCATCTTGACGCTGGGGTGGCAGCAGGATGTGTCCAGGGTGGAGTCACCCGCTCCACTTCCTTCCCATGCTGGGTTTCCATGTTGCCTATCCGTCTATCCAGAGGGCACCGGCAGGACACTGGGCAGGGGGCAGGCGGCAGCAGCGTTGGGAGACAATGTACAGGGAGGCTCCGGCGGGGTCTGACCCCGACCCCCTTTGTGTTCCACACCCCCCCAGGAGCCCTATGTCCCTCGGGGGGGTGGGTGAAGGGGATGCCCGGGATCAGCGGTGTGCTGAGAGTCCCCCGGCAGCTGGCAAGGAGCGGGGTGGGCGCTGTGGGAGGGGGTTGGCACTGGGGCGGGCGCGGGGCCGTGCCCGGCGCTGTGCCCGGCGCTACTCGATGACCATGCAGCAGGGGAGGTGCTGCGAGAAGTACTTGAAGAGCTCCGGAGTGGCCCCGGGGCAGTTGGTGAGCTCCAGCTCCTCCAACTCCTGCAGCTGCACGAGCCCGGACAGCCCCGTGGTAGTCAGCAAGGGGCAACCTGCGAGGGTGCGGCCGAGCTTGGCACCCAGGCATGCCAACGCCACCCCCCTCTAAAATAGCACACCCCCAAACAAACATACCGGCACCCCAAAAACAGCACCCAAAATCCCCAGCACCCCAAAGAAATAGCACCCAGAACCCTCTCAAACCACACCTCCAAACCATCACCTCCCAAAACAACACCCTCAAACTCATCACTCCTCTCAAACAACACCCCCAAAACAACATCCCCAAACCCATCCCCCCCCAAACACCCCCAAACCCATCATCCCCAAAACAACCACCCCCAAACCCATGACCCACCCCAAACAACACCTCCAAACCCATCGCTCCTCTCAAACAACACCTCAAACCACCACCACCAAACCCATCACCCCCCTCAAATGACTCCCACAAAACCAACACCCCCAAACCCATCACCCCTAAAAAATCCTGCAAACACATCACCCCCCCAAAGCCAACACCCCCAAACCCACCATGCCCCCACAATAACACCCTCAAACCCTTCATCCCTTCCAAAACAGCACTCCAAAGCCACCATCCTCCTACAGTGCCACCCCAAAACTCCAGCACCCCAAGAGTCCAGCCAAGGGCTGACCCCTGGAGGTGGGCTTGGAGTGGAACACTGGAGTCACCCCATGGAGTTTCAGGGGGCGTTGGATGTCCCCGGGGCTGTCCCCATCCCCATAGATGGGGGGCACCCAGGCAGCCCAGCCAGGGGAGTGCGGGGGGCTCACCAGCCAGCGAGAGGAGCCTGAGGCTGCCCATGCCCAGGAGATGCTTCAGGCCAAAATCCTGCACCTGGAAAAGAGATGGGATGGGAGCGGAGTGGGGCTACGGTTGGGGCTCTGCGGGGGTGCCCACTCTGGAGCTGGGGGGGGTGTCAGCATGGCTGGAGCAGATGGCTGGGGGCTAGGGCAGGAGCAGGGTGCTGGAGGTGGGTCCTGGGAGCTGGGGGCTGAGGGCTGGTGTAGGGAACTGGATACTGGGACTTGGAGCTGGGTGCTGGGAGCTGGGTGCTAGGACCTGGGTGCTAGGACAGGGAGCTGAGTGCTGGGTGCTGGATGCTAGGACAGGGGGCTGGGTCTGGCAGCTGGATGCTGAATGCTAAGGGAGGGAGCTGAGTGCTGGGGGAGGGAACTGGATGCTGGGGCAGGATTCTGGGATTAGGTGCTGGGACTGGGAGCTGGGACCTGGGTACTGGGAACTGGGTACAGGGGCAGGATGCTGGGGCTGGGTGCGGGGACAGAAGTGGTGTACTGGGGCAGGATGCCGGGCCTGGGCGCTGGGACAGAAGTGGTGTACGGGGGCAGGATGCTGGGGCTGGGGGCTGGGGCAGGAAGCAGGACGCTGGGAATGGGTACTGGGACCTGGGACCTGGGACCTAGGACCTGGGGTAGGGAACTGGATGCTGGGGCAGGATGCTAGGACTGGGAGCTGGGTGCTGGGGCAGAAGTGGTGTACTGGGGCAGGATGCTGGGGCTGGGTGCTGGGACAGAAGTGGTGTACTGGGGCAGGATGCTGGGGCTGGGTGCTGGGACAGGAGCAGGACCAAGGTGGGGGCTCTGCGGGGATGCCCACTCTGGAGCTGGGGAAAGTCAGTATGGCTGAGGCAGAGGGCTGGGGGCTGGGGCAGGAAGCAGGACGCTGGGAATGGGTACTGGGACCTGGGACCTGGGACCTAGGACCTGGGGTAGGGAACTGGATGCTGGGGCAGGATGCTAGGACTGGGAGCTGGGTGCTGGGGCAGGAGCTGGGTGCTGGGGCAGGATGCCGGGAGAGGAGGTGAGCACTGGGACAGGGAGCTGGGTACTGGGGCTGGGTGCCAGGACAGGGAGCTTGGGTAGTGAGGCTGGGTGCTGGGAACTGGGTACTGGGTTAGGGAACTGGGTACTGGGTTAGGGAATGGGTACTGGGGCAGGATGGTGGGACTGGGTGCTGGGGCTGGGAGCTGGGTGCTGGACAGGAGGAGAATACTGGGTGCCAGATCTTGGTGCTGGGCAGGGAGCTGGGTGCTGGAACAGGAATAGGATAATGTGGTTGGGTGCTGAGTGAAGGGGTAGGGAGCTGGGGAAGGGTGCCAGGGCAGGAGGCAGGGTGCTGGGTACAGGGATGGAGTGCAGGATGCTGGGTCAGGGAACTGCGTGCCGGGCCAGGGTGAGTGTGCAGGGAACTGGGTGCTGGGGCAGAGAGCTGGGCACAAGATCAGGGTGCTGGAGGAAGATGCCAAAGCTGAGTCCTGCTGAGCTCACAGGAGCATCCAACCGCATCCCTTCTCCAACTCCTGGCACCAAGTGGTGGTGGAGTCTCTATCCAGCCTGAGGTGCCCACCCTGAGCTAGAGGCCCATCTCTGGGGAGGTGCCAGCTGCTCTGCCTGCCCTCCCCATGTGCCAGCTGGCACCTACCTGGCAGCACCAGCGCAGGTAGAGGCTCCGCAGGGAGGACATAGTGGACAGGTAGCTGAGGCCAGTGTCGGTGATCCGCACACACCTGTGGGCACAAAGTGGCTCAAGGCCTGGCCACGAGCAGGGCACCAAGCTGCACTCACTGCCCCTACTGTGGCTTGACATGCTACAGAATGGCAGTGTGTGGCATGGCCTTGGTATGGTGCAGAATGGTTCAGTTTGGCATGGCACAGCTGAGTGTAGCGTGGCGTGGTTCCACGTGGCATGATGCAGTGTAGCATAGCATGACATGGTGTGGCATGGTTCCACATAGCATGATATGGCATGGCTTGACATGGTATGGCATGGCTTGGCATGGCATGGCACGGCATACCTCAGTTCTAAATGACATGATATGGCATGGCATGACATGCCTTGGCACTACTTGAAATGCTTCAGCATGGTTTGACATGGCATAGAATGCCTCAGCTCAGAATGCCATGCCATGTCTTAGTACTGTTTGGCATGCCTCAGCATGGCATAGCCCCAGCATGGTGTGGCATGGCATGACACAGGTTCACATACCATGGCATGGCATGGCATGGCACAGCTCAACACGACATAACAGCATGGCATGGCATGATGTAGCATGGCGTGGCATGGCATGGCACAGCGCTACCTGACATGATGGCATGGCATGGCACGGCATGACAGAAGATGCCTTGACACTGCCAGGTGTGGCTCGGTGAGGCTCGGCACGGCTCAGTGCGGCTCCCTACCTGTCCAGCACCAGCTCCTCCAGCTTGTGCAGGTCACAGGCGATGTACTCCAGGGCCATGTCGGTGATGCGAGGACACCAGGACAGGTCGAGGCTGCGCAGCTTGCGCAGATTCTCAGCCACCAGCTCAACGCCGTCATCAGTGACCTTGGAGCAGCCAGAGAGGCTAAGCACACTCAGGTTGGGCAGGCTGTGCACCATGTTGACCACACCGTGGTTGGTGATCTCCCAGCAGGAGTTGAGGCGCAAGGTGTGGGTGGTGTAGCCCTGCTTGGCAGTGAAGTATGCCAGGGCCGTGTCTGTCACGTGGTAGGCCTGCAGGTTGAGCTCAGTGAGGTTGGGCAGCAGCTGGGAGATGGCAGCGATGGCATCGTCGGCCACGTTGATGCAGTCACTGACGCTCAGCGCCGTGATGCGGGCATTAAGGCTGGACCACAGCCCGGCCTCTGTGAAGTCGTTGCAGCCCGACAGCTCCAGCCTCACCACGCCCTGCATCTGCTCCAGCATCACCTGCCGAGGCACCGGCAGGTCAGGGCGTGCCGGGTGCCACTGCCCGCCCCGTGCCCGCACCTCGGCTCCTTCTCGAGCCCTGCTGCTCCCAGGCTTGTGCAGGTCCGGACTGCTCCCTGGCTCCCCCTGGCGGTGCCTTGCTCCGGGGCATGTCCCAGGAGGGGGACAGGAAGGGACCCAATGGCCGCGGCCCCTCGGTCCCAGACTGGGCGCTGCTCTGGGAGGGTGCAACTGTAGAGCATCTGGTGCTGGGTTTGGCCATCGCACAGTAGCAAGGACCTTGCCTGGCCCCATGCAGGACCAGGAGTTGCCCCATCCCTGTCTCACCCACAAGTTACTCCTTTTGCTGAGCAGCAGCCAGCCAAGCATGATTGTCCCCATTCCCTGAGCCTTGCCCACTGCCCACCCCGCAAGCAGCATGATCACCTTGGTGGCAGTGGTCACAGGCAGCCACCTCCACCACCACCAGCACCATCAATCCCTGCCCAGTGCAGGCTACAGCCCACCCTCTGATCCAGACAGGGCCTCCTGATGTTGCCCACCGCCATGGGGCAGCCATGCTACCTGCCTACTCCTCGCTTGGTGGCCAGCCAAAGCTCTGCCCGTAGCCCTGTCCCCAGGGACGCCAGGAAGGACTCACTGCAGCATCTCAACCACCTTGGTCACCTCACTGCCTTCACCTACCTCCAGGCCTGCATCCGTGATGGTCGACCTCTTAAGGCTCATGGACTTGACCCCCTTCTTGGAGAGGGGGTAGTTGTCAATGAACTCACAAATGTCCAGGTCGGAGACACCCACCAAGCAGAAGCCCTCGAAGCCGCGCACGGCGAACCCCTGCAGGCTGACAAACTCCTTCTCTCCGCCGGGCAGGACATTATAGAGCTCTTTGGTGTGCAGGACGGGGGTCAAACCCACCCAGAACTTGGGCTGGTAAAGCACCCTCCGCCAGGCCTTGCACACCTGCGCCAGGACGCACTTCTCGCACGCCGAAAAGTACCAGAACAAGCGGTTGAGGATCTTCTCATCCACCGCCAGCTGCCTCTCTGAGGGTGACCCCAGCAGCCGCTCTGGGGAGTGCTGCTCTGAACCTTCAGTCGTACTCAGTCCCACCAAGGAGGCGCTGGGAGGGGAGGAGACGCCTCCCAGAGCGGCCAAGGAGAGCGGGGTGGCCAGGCTGGGAATGGGCAGGTCGCTGTGGTGGGCTAAGGCTGGGCTGAGGATGGCAGGCACAGAGGAAGGTTGGCACAGGCGGTTTTTGACGGCGGGGGTGCCTTTGGTGATGCTGGCAGAGCCGAGGCCGTTGGGTTGAGTGGGGATCTTCACCAGTCCATTGCGGGGCAAACATGGGGGCTTGGTGTCGCCGTTTCTCGGGTTCGACATCTTCCACAGGTCTCTCTGCAACACAGCGGTGGGGGTGGGGTGGAGTGGGGGAGGATGGGCAGAGCTGGGAAATGTGATGGCGCTGGTGGGGATAGAGGCCCTGGAGGTCACAGATTCATAGAATGGGTTGGAAGGGAGCTTCAAGGTCATCCAGTTCCAACCCCTTGCCATGGGCAGGGACACCTCCCACCCGCCCAGGTTGCTCAAGACCTCATCGAGACTGGCCTGGAACACCTTCAGGGAGCTTGTGGATTACAGGATCACAGAATCATGCCCAGGGAGGTCGTGAATCACAGAATCACAGATTTTGTGATCCACAATCTCCCTGGGCAAACTGGTGCCAGTGTCTCACCTGTCCCTGGGCAGGGCTGAGAAATGCAATGGCATTGGTGTGCAATGGAGACCCTGAATGAAGGCACAAGGTGGCATGGAGATGCAGGTGGTGCAGGACCTCTGGGCACAGCCCCAGTGGTGCACAGATATTGCATGGAGTAAGGGGCTGTGAGACCCTTGTGTCCCCAGACATTCATATCTCTCTTGGATCCTGGGATTCAGCCAGCAATGGGGGATGGAGCAGGATGACAGAATAGGCACCAAGGGCTGCCTGCTGCCTGCTACTGGGGTTGCAGGGAACCCTCTGCTCCAAAGCTTCCTGAGGTGCACTGGCCTTGAGCTGAGCCTCTTGGCTCTCCTCTCCCTCTTGTCACAGCAAGACTGAGCCTGCTGTGGCTGCCAGAACTCCCTGTCCCAGCATCCTGGCCAAGCTGCTCCTGGCCAGGCATCATCTCACTAGGAGATCAGCAGCTCTCCACCAACCTGTGGTGACAGAGCCTCCACTGCGGTCACCATGGGCTTGGAAAAGAAGTCAGAGATCCTGGACTCATGGACTGGTTGGGTTGAAAGTGACCTTTAAGAGTCATCTAGTCCAGGGACATGTAGTGCAGGGACATCCCCACCCACAGCAGGTTGCTCGCAGCCCCACACAACCTGACCTGCAGTGGTGCCAGCCATGGGGCAGCTCCCACCTCTCTGGGCAGCCTGGGCCAGGCTCTCCTCCCCCTCTCTGTCAAACCTTTCTCCCTTCTCTCCACTCTCAATCTCCCTCTGTCAGTTCAAACCATCCCCCCTTGGCCTGCCACAACAGGCCCTGCTCTAAACTCTGTCCCTAGCTCTCTAATCCCTTTTTACCTTCTGGAAGGCCACCAGAAGGTCTCCCTGGAGCCTTCTCCTCTCTGGGCTGAACACTGCCAATTCTCCCAGCCTGGCCCCACAGCAGAGGGCTTCCAGATTCAGATCATTGAGCTGGAGGTGACAGGAGGCAGCAGCAATGGAGCTGAGCTGCCCATGGTGGCTGTACTAGCCTGGTGCTGGCACCAAGCCCATGCCTCCAGGAGCCTGGCTGAGCCCTGCTGAGCCCCACAGCAGCCTGGTGGCACCCGGCAAAGCAGGTCCATAAATATTTCAGCAGCAGCCAGCCCTGCTCCCCTGTGGCCCCCATCCATTATTCAACATATTTCACTCTATAAATACAGAGTTGAATAATGGATGGGTGCTCAGCCCCCACCCCACAACTCCTGCCCCAGCTGGTGCCTGGCATGTAGCCCTGCCAGTTGCCCTGCCCACCCTGCATGCACCCCATTTGCCAGTGCTGTGCCAAGTCCTGAGGATACTGAGCTCCTAGAAGCATCTGGGAACACAGTGAGGAGGAACTGGAGCTTAGGGAAGCAGCTTCCAAGCCATGGACATGGTTCCCAAGCCCTCAGGGATGGCTGCCACATCCATCTGGTGGTGGCTGGTGGGACCATAGAGCCATGGAATCATGGCCAGGCTGGAAGAGCCCTTAAAGATATCTGGATACAAACCCTGTGCCATGGGCAGGAACACCTCCCACTAGCCCAGGTTGCTCAAGCCCTTCTCCAGCCTTGAGCTGGAGAAGTTGGACTGGTGTGAGCTGCTGGGGCCAGGTTGAGAGTGTGGGAGCTGCTGAGGCCAGGGTGAGAGTGGTGGGAGCTGCTGGGGTCTCTTCCACAGTGGGATGGAGGTTCCTGTAGACAGCCCAGCCCAGTGGCAGCCCAGTCCCAGAGGATGACCACAGACCTGTGCAGACAGATGCCAGTCCCTGTGTGGCTGCAGACTCCTCTGCCTCCACTCACACTGCTTGAGGAAAGAGCTGAGCCTCTGCTGCTTGGATATCTTAAACTCAGTTGAATGCAGGTGAAGAGGAGGGAAAAGAAGGAAGAAACCAAACCCATGGCTGGGCACTTGGCTGCAGTTAGGGAAGCAATCAGAGCAGAGCAGGGTACGAGGTGTCCAACACAGCCCCACAGTACAACTCCAAACAGGTGACGCCAGGCAGCATGGAAATACTCCAGCATGGCTCCCACAGCTAAAACCATGGCCATCCCCAGGGAGAGGGCAGGTGGTGGCAGAGGAGTAGTCTGGGGTGTCAGGAGCCCAAGGGCATGGTCACAGGTGGAGGCAGATGCTGACAAGTGGCTGGACAGAAGTGCAGCCAGCAGGAGACGTTGGCAAGGGTTCCAACCAGCTCACAACTTGTCTGAGCCCTGAAGGCAGGCTCAGGCTGGTGGAAACTGAGGGGGTTCATCAGCTTTCCCAGTCTTGCCTTGGGAGGCTGAGCCATGTCTGTGGGCACTGTCTGGCTCACAGAGACTCAAACTGTGAGTGAGATGGGAAGTCACCTCACACTTAAAGGCACCTGGAGGTTCAGGCCTCCTGGGCACTAGCAGCCTCCAGACAGTGGCAGTGGGAGCCAGGCAGGTAGAGTGGTTGTCTACATCTCCTCAGGGAAATGGGCAGGCAAGGATCTGGGGGTTCCTAGCACCCCTAAAAGCAGCAGGACTGAGCTTGGGGGGAGGATCCCAGCCTGCAGAAGGTGATCTGCTTTCTCCTCTATCTCTGGCATCGTGGGGCAGTGCTGGCATCTGCCTTTTGCCACTGCAGAAAAGCCCTTGCCTGCTGCCAAGCATCCCTCCCAGGTTCCTACACAGAATCACAAAATTAACAAGGCTGGAAAAGACCTCTAGGAGCATCGAGTCCAACCTATCACCTAACCCTTCTAATTAACTAAACCATGGCACCAAGTGCCTCATCCAGCCTCCTTTTAAACACCTCCGGGGATGGTAATTCCACTACCTCCCCAGGCAGCCCATCCCAATGCCAATAACTCTTTCCATGAAGAATTTCTTCCTAACATCCAGCCTGAACCTGCCCTGGCACAGCTTGAGGCTGTGTCCTCTTGTTCTGTCCCTGAGTGCCTGGCAGAAGAGACCAACCCCCACGTAGCTACAACCTCCTTACAGGTAGTTGTAGAGAGGTCTGCCCTGAGCCTCCTCTTCTCCAGGCTGCACACCCCCAGCTCCCTCAGCCTCTCCTCACAGGGCTGTGCTCCAAGCCCCTCACCAGCCTTGGTGTCCTTCTCTGGACACGTTCAAGCACTTCAACATCTTTCTTAAATCGAGGGGCCTGAAACTGGACACAGAACTCAAGGTCTGGTCTGACCAGTGCTGAGTGCAGGGGCAGAATAACCTCCCTTGTCCTACTGGCCACATTGTTGCTGATACAGGCCAGGATGCCACTGCCCCAATGGCTGCCTTGGTGCAGGAAGAGAGGAGAAAGAAGGGGTCCGAAAGCCTGTTACTGTCAATGTGACACAGCAGAGGGAGATGCAAGGAGTATGGTGAAAGCTGCTGGGAAGCTGGGGACTGAAGCACCTCTGAAGAGACAGGAGGGTCTCAAAGGCTTGGAGAGATGATTGCTCAGCTTGGTAGTGCTATCCCTCCCTGGCTATTTGCTGGAGGACCCCAAGCTGTGGCAGAGGAGAACCTCTAGCTCAGCCATCAGGTAGCCAACCTGTTGGGCCAGGCAGTCACACACTGGATCAAGTAGTCAGCCTTTTGATTCAGGCAGTCACCCACTGGGTCATGCAGTTGTCCCATGGTGGCCAGGCTGGAAGGCTGGAGCCTCCTGAGGACTCCAGGTCAGCTGGGTTCACTGGCCACTGGAGGCTTTGGGCTGGTCAGATGTGGGAGTCATTGCATCCCTGGTTCTGCAGGCCTGCTCAGCACTGTGGCCAGCGGCCAGTATCTGCTCAGCACCACTGACAGAGTGCCCACTCAGCATCGCAGACAGATGCCTCTCCCCGCTCAGCATCCATGGACAAAGGCCGCTCTCTGCTCAGCATCTGCGGACAGAGGCCAGTTCCCACTCGGCACCGCGGACAGAGACCAGTTCCTCCTCCGTACCACGGACAGAGGCCAGTTCCCACTCGGCACCGCGGACAGAGGCCAGTTCCTCCTCCGTACCACGGACAGAGGCCAGTTCCCACTCCGCACCGCGGACAGAGACCAGTTCCTCCTCCGTACCACGGACAGAGGCCAGTTCCCACTCCGCACCGCGGACAGAGACCAGTTCCTCCTCCGTACCACGGACAGAGGCCAGTTCCCACTCCGCACCGCGGACAGAGACCAGTTCCTCCTCCGTACCACGGACAGAGGCCAGTTCCCACTCCGCACCGCGGACAGAGACCAGTTCCTCCTCCGTACCACGGACAGAGGCCAGTTCCCACTCCGCACCGCGGACAGAGACCAGTTCCTCCTCCGTACCACGGACAGAGGCCAGTTCCCACTCCGCACCGCGGACAGAGACCAGTTCCTCCTCCGTACCACGGACAGAGGCCAGTTCCCACTCCGCACCGCGGACAGAGGCCAGTTCCTCCTCCGTACCACGGACAGAGGCCAGTTCCCACTCCGCACCGCGGACAGAGACCAGTTCCTCCTCCGTACCACGGACAGAGGCCAGTTCCCACTCCGCACCGCGGACAGAGACCAGTTCCTCCTCCGTACCACGGACAGAGGCCAGTTCCCACTCCGCACCGCGGACAGAGACCAGTTCCTCCTCCGTACCACGGACAGAGGCCAGTTCCCACTCCGCACCGCGGACAGAGGCCAGTTCCTCCTCCGTACCACGGACAGAGGCCAGTTCCCACTCCGCACCGCGGACAGAGACCAGTTCCTCCTCCGTACCACGGACAGAGGCCGGTTCCCGCTCCACACCGCGGACAGAGACCAGTTCCTCCTCCGTACCACGGACAGAGGCCAGTTCCCGCTCCACACCGCGGACAGAGGCCGGTTCCCGCTCCACACCGCAGACAGAGGCCAGTGCCCACTCGGCGCCGCGGACAGAGGCCAGTTCCTCCTCCGTACCACGGACAGAGGCCGGTTCCCGCTCCGCACCGCGGACAGAGGCCGGTTCCCGCTCCACACCGCGGACAGAGGCCGGTTCCCGCTCGGCACCGCGGACAGCTGCCTCGTTCAGCACCGTGGACAGCAGCGCCGCCAGGGCAGCTTCACCCAAAAGGTGCCTCTGCGGGACACCGCCGACTCGATGGCCCCTGTGGGGATCCACCACTGCCCTTCCAGGTTCCTGTGACCATTCACTGCTGTCCTGCAAGGTCCTTGTAGGAGATCCCACTTTAACACACCAGGGTTCTGTAAGGACCTACCATTGCCCCACCGGATCCTTATAAAAGATCCTACCACTGCCCCACCAGATCCTTATAAAAGATCCTACCACTGCCCCACCAGATCCTTATAAAAGGACCTACTACAGCCACACCAGATCCCTGTAAGGACCTGCCACTGCCCCACTAGGTCTTAAAAGATCCTACTACTGCTCCACCAGGTCCTTATAAAAGATCCTACTATTGCCCTATTGAATCCTTGTAAAAGACCCTCCATGGTCCTGCTGAACTCTGGAATCCCTTTTCCTGCTCCATGAGCCTGGCCCAAAGCCCTTATTGCCCTTCCAGGATCCAAGCCTTCTGCAAAACAATTCCTGCAGAGCCACTGCTTGAGTGAGCGAGCAGCTTGGCAGTGAGCAGTCGTGGCTCAGGGCTCCCTGCACACACACACAAACACATACATACACACACGCACACACACACATATCTACACCTATCTGCACCCCGAGCCGTGCACAGTCACAGGCACAAACACCCCGTCGGAGCCCCAGGGGCTGGTGGATGCCCCCCAGCAGGAGGCGGGGCCCTGGACCGCCCATCTCCCGGCACACACAAACAGGGAGCAGCGGCTGCTGAGGGTTGCATCAGCTGAATTCATTAGCCCGTCTATTTTTACTAATGCAGCAAATCAACTTGCTCCTACGGGTGAGGAAAAACAGAGCTCAGAGACGGAGCTGTGGCACAGCATCGGAGCCCAGGCCTTTGTCCAGAGCTCCGGAGGGTGATGACTCCCTCAGCTCTGCCCAACAGCCTCACCCTGCCAGTCACCGGCTTGGTTGGAGGAGGTGGGGGGGCTGCTGAAGCTGGCAACCGAAGCACGTGGTGGTAATAAAGAAATCCCTGCCACACAGATCTCCTTCCCTGGCAGCTCTTGGTGGTGTGTGAGCTGCCTCCTGCCCTGATCCCAGCAGCACTGACTGCTGCCTGTGACACAGGGAGACCTCATTGCTCTCTACAATTCCCTGAAAGGAGCCTGGAGCCAGGTGGGAGTTGGGCTCTGCTCCTTAGTCTCAGGTGGTAGAAGGAGAGGCAATGGCCTGAAATTGTGCCAGAGGAGGCTTAGGTTAGAGAGAAGGAAAAATTTCTTTGCTGCAAGAGTGGTCAGGAATTGGCACAGCCTGCCCAGGGAGGTGGTGGAGTCCCAATGCCTGGAGGTGTTCAGGAAACCTGTGGCCATGGCACTTGGGCCTAGGGTTTGGTGACCATGGTGGTGCTTGGTTGCTGGTTGGACTGGATGAGCTTGGAGAGCTTTTCCAACCTAAACCATTCCATGGTTCTGTGAGTGGGTGTACAAGCACCATCCTCCCAGACCAAAGGGCTTGAGTTACCCCAGCAATGCAGAGGAGCCACAGGAGGAGCTGAGGCAGCCAGCAGTCCCTTGCAGATGGAGGGGCAGCAGTGTGCTTGGGCAGCAGAAGCTGTGCATGTGGGGGGTGTGCACAGGCAGATCTGTGTGCCCTGGCCAGACACTTACACAGCTTAGCTGGGAGAGAGGCTCAGAGCACAGCTCCAAACTCATCACTACCTGCTTCTCCTCTGCACAAGCCAGGAGCTCATGGTGAGGACAAGGCCTCACTGCTCTGCCTTGCCTTGGAGATTTGCTATCCGTGTATGAGGAGCCAGGAAACACCTTCCTGAGCCTACCCTGAGAGCTCTTTGGGAACCCAGAGGGCTGAGAGCAGCTCTGCTGCTCCCTCGTTGGCCTCCGACAACACCAAAAAGCTCATCCTGACATGCAGTGGACAAACAGGCTCAGGAGGGACTGAGAAAACAACTGGTTTGAGTCCTGTTCCTGCTGGCTGCTGAATCCACCACTGGGTCTCAGGCAGCTTGTGGCCAGGCAGCAGAACTGTCAGTTTAGAGACTCCTCAGCACCACTGTCTGTATTGTCCCACAGCCTCTCTGAAGGGCAAGACCTGGAGCCAGCCCCATGCCCTGGGAGCTGGGGAAATGCCAACTGAGGCGCCAAAGCCAAGCTGTACTCAGGTCCTCACCACTTCCTGCTTAGCTGAGCTCTGCTCAGGTCCTCACTGCTCTCTGCTTAGTTGAGGGACACCTCCTAGCCAATAACACCAGAAGCTGCAGTTGCTATCCCCTCAACCCTCAGCATGGGAGAGTTGTAGGGAGAAGGCAAAGCTGCAGCTCCCCAGGCTGGGCCAGGCAAAACCTCCTCGCAACAGGCAGTGAGATACCCTCTGGCTGCCACCAACCCTTCCTGCAGCAGTTTTTTTCTTCTCTGCTAGGACCCAACCCTCCCAAAGACACCAATTCCTGCCCTACCTCCCCACCCTAGACAGCTCCATGTCCCCTGGCAGGGACCCTCCACCCAAGAGGAGATGTCTAAAACAGAGTTGGACCTCTACACGCTGCCCTGTGCCCAGGTCCTCCAGCTTCATGCTTCAGGCAAGTTTTCCCTGCTCCCCATGGACCAAGGCAAGGCAAAGAGGGAACAGCAACTCTTGTGCCCAGCTCAGCCTCTCCTTACTGTATGCCCAAACAGACCCTAATCAGCAGTACCCAACATGTTGCAGCCTTTTGCTTTGCCCCTCTTGAGCCCAGGAAGAGATGAACAAAAATGAAGATCCCATGAGGAGAGGAGCCAGGGGACCATGGCCCACAGCTGCTCTCAGGCCTCCTGTCCCTAAGCTCTTTGGGTACCACTGGGACTTGAGCATCTCCTCAAACCCCTTCATCCTTCCAGACATGGCATTGTCCATGCAAGCAGTGATGTCCTTTTGTCCCTGGGCTCGAGGGTCTGGCCAGCAGCTGGTGAAGGGGATAGATATCTGCCCAGCACCTAAACCACCAGCTTCTTGGATGCCAGGGTATTGTTCAGCCACAGGACTCTTTGCCGCAGGTGATTGTGGCCTCTGAATGCCAACATAGGCTCCAAAAAGCCATTAAGTGCATCCTGCAAGCAAAGGCAGTGGCCTGATCCTGCTCCCAGCACAGCCCCACCAGGCCACCTGGGTGGAAACTGGGCATGGCTTGCACCTCCAGTAGGGAGAAACCACAGAGAAATCCTGGAGAAGTGGCTTGTGCTGATCTACTCCTTCCCCAAACACCCTCCCCTTCAGCCCTAGCCTCTCCTCTGTGCCTGGAGCACCTGGCAAACGTGACAGGGCCCCGTGGCAGGTGGGCAGAGGTTGGATGGGGGTGGGTGGGATGCTGCTGAAAGAACCCCACTCGCCCACATGCCCCATCCTGCTGCCTCCCACACCACCAGCACCCACTTGCTTCCCAGGTCCCCATCCTGTCCTCCAGGTGCTACTCCATCCCCATGGGACCTGGCTTCGGGATGGGGAAACTGAGGAATGGGAAGAGCACTGAAGATTCACCATGGAGCTGCCAGACCCTCAGCCAGGCTCAGCTTCAGCCTACAGAGCCTGAAGGCAACTTCCAGCTCCCAAACTCAAAGTGTTCCCTCTCCAGCCACTGGAGCATGACCACATCCCCACTGCAGGTGACCCCACCAGAGGAAATGAGTGACCCCTGTCCCTGCTCATGCCTTCTTCAGCATGCCAGCTTGGCCTGAGGGTCCCTCCATGCCCAGGAGCAGCATTTGGGGAGACAGGAGGTTGCCAGTGCTGGGGATGCTCATCCTGCACTCCCCAGCACTGTGGAGCAGCTGGCATGGGGAACAGAGCAAAGGGGTCAATGTGGGGGAAGCCAGCTCGGGGAAAAACAGATACCCAGCTCATGGGAAATGGATGCTCCAGCCAGCGCCCCCCCTGCTCCAGAGCCACCTCCCTCCCTCTTCCTGGTAGCCAGAGTGAAATCAGCAGCCAGCTTTCAGAGGAGAGGAGATGCCAGCACGGCACGGCACTCTCTTTGCACCCTGCCGAATGCCAAGGTGCTGCTGAGGGAGTCCAAGCCCCCTTGTACCACTGGGTGGAGGGTGGTGATGGAGCAGGACCTGTGCCAGCAGCATCCCCAGGAGCATCTGGTTCCTCTGGCCTTTGCTGCCTGGGCACTACTGATGCTAAAGAACCAAAGCAGCCTTGGCCTGGTGTCTCATGGCATCCCCCAAACCCCAACCCAGATGAGGTCATGAGGGTCTCTGCCTGGTTGCTGCCACAACCCTGTGCCTCAGTTTCCTCCACCTCAGTCCAGTTTGTCCATCCAAGCACCCTCAGCACCAGCTGCCCTCACACAAGGACCTTTCCAGCCCTTGTCCCATCAAAGCAACCTATCCCCAGGCCCTCCAACTCCTCCTGGGTTGCTGGGGTGGGGGTGCCTGGCCCCATACTGGGCTCTGTGGGACTCCACTATAGGGCTCAGCTCCCTCGGCCCCATCCCAATTGGGGCCACCCCCGGTCCCCAGGATGGGGGGATAGGGTGGGGATGGCTGTCCCTGTGTCCCCCGCCCTGCATCCAGAGGAAGTTCCACCAAAGTGTTGGGATGCCAGGGTGCAGCCCTTGGGGTGCCAAGAGTCCCATGGTGCCATCAATGAGGACAAGCGGCAGCTGAGTGAGGGGAAGGGGGGAGTGGGGGAAACAACAACAAGCAACATCCCTGCACCCCCCTGCCCCTATCCCCCGCAATCATCTCCCTTTGCATCCCAAAACACCCCCGCTTCCCCCCACAACATCCACCCAGTTATCCCAACCATGCTGGGCACCTCCTGACCCCCTCAAACTG
>WBNM01045782.1:27402-37441 GCA_013399055.1 Ramphastos sulfuratus
GGGGGGGGGGAGTGGTAAGGGGGGGAGGGGCGGGTCTCCCTGCCTTCCCCAAGGCTCCCACCTCCTGCGTCCGTGGGATGCATCACGGGTGGGATGCTGGGACCGTGCCTGCCTCAGTTTCCCCCGCTCCTAAGCTCGACTGGTCCTCCCCGCCCCGGCCGAGGGATGTGGTTCCCGGGGGGTTGGTTCCTTAGGAAGCGCCCCCCCCGCAACCCGTGGAACGTGGTCGGTGGGACCCCAAGTCCTCCGCCAGGGCTCGAGGGCGGTAGGGAAGGCGCCGAGGTGCGGAACAAAGAGCGGGGCCCGGCGGGAGTGTCTGCGGGGCTGGGGGGCCAAGGGGGGCTACGAGCAACGTGGTTGGGACAAAGCGGCCCCTCTGCTACCTCCGTGTCTCCTCAGCCTGACTTTCCCGCGTGTGCCCCCCTCCCCGCCCACGGTAAAAGGCAGCGGATAGGATGTGTGGCTCCGGGCACCAGGGGATATTGGGATTGGGGGGAGAGTAGAAATCCTCCAATACTCACCAGGGATCCCACAAAATGGGGAGATGCAGGAGAACAGGGGACCCAAAGGCAGTGTGATTGGGGTGTCTTGGGACCCCCACCTGGTGCGAAGGGGGTTGTGCTGCTGTGCTCCCCCTCAGTGCTAGGAAACAGGAGCAACCCCAAACTATGCCCTGACACCCCAAGGTACCAAGGGTTGGGTGCTGTTTCTCCCGAGGTTCACCCCAGTCATGGCTTCCGAAGCTGCCCCATTGGGATTTGCGGGGTCACGGAGCTGGAGGAGGGGACACCCATCCCCCGGGGGGGCGGGAGGTGCCCTGTCTAACTAAGGGTGGTGTGCCTGGCAGCGGGCTGTCTCAGGACGCGGGCAGCGTGGAGCAGCTGTCCCTGCACTGCGCCGAGGGCTCTCTGGAGTGGCTGTACCCCACGGGTGCCCTTCGGCTGCGCCTGGCACCCCGCCTGCCCCCCGCCACTGCTGCCATCAAAGGCAGGAGTCCCCAGCACGTCACGGCCTGTGTCAAACCGTCCGGCACTTTCCGAGGGGCTCAGCTCTACCTGGAGAGAGAAGGGGTGCTGGAGCTGCTGCTGCCGGAGGCCCCTCGGCCCCGCGTCCGCTGCTTCAGTTGGTCAACCCAGGAGAAGGTGGCCCTGTTCCTCCAGGCCACCCCGCACCCCGACATCAGCCGTCGCATCGCCGCCTTCCGCTACGAGCTGCGGGGGGACTGGCTGGCGCGCCCTCCCCTGCCCGCTGCCAGCCCCGCTGCCGAAGGTCAGCACACAGCTGCCCCTCTCAACGTGCCCAGGGCGTCC
This sequence comes from Ramphastos sulfuratus, assembly GCA_013399055.1. Classification (NCBI taxonomy): domain Eukaryota; kingdom Metazoa; phylum Chordata; class Aves; order Piciformes; family Ramphastidae; genus Ramphastos; species Ramphastos sulfuratus. The sequence continues at coordinate 28,713 of WBNM01045782.1, forward strand.
CCAGGGGTGCCACCGGCTCCTTCACCAGGGTGTTTCCCCGGGTTGTGCTCAGCACCCAATGCCAACAAATTGTCCCCGAGGTGTTCTCAGGGCTGCCACCACTTCCTTCACCAGGGCTTTCCTCCTGCGTTGTCCTCAGCACCCAGCGTCCCTGCTCCATGTCCCCAGGCCTCCCTCACCAGGGTGTTGCCTTGGGTTTTGTGCTCGGCACCCAGGGTCCCCAGGTTGTCCCCCAAGGGGGTCTCCAGGGCTGTCACCAGCTCCCTCACCAGGATGTTGCCCTGTGTTATGCTCAGCACCCACCATCCCCGCTCCGTGTCCCCAAGGTGTCCCTCGGGGTTCCACCGGCTCCCTCACCAGGGGGTTCCCTCGAACAGTGCAGAGGTGTGAGGGTCTGGGGTGGTTCCCGGGAGCCACCCCGGTGACAGTTTGGCTTGGCAGGGGCGTGCCGGCCGTGCAACGACAGCGAGCTCCTGATGGCCATTTGCACTAGTGACTTTGGTGAGCACGGGAGGCACGCCGCAGCGGGCAGGGGCCCCAGGCAGGGGAGTGATGGCACCCAGGGCGCGCTGCCGTCCCCCTCCCTCAGCCTGGTCTGGCGTAGGAGGTGGGCAGCAGTGCCAGGAGGCTGCTGCGGCATGGGAATGGGAACAGGGACAGGGATGGGGATAAGAATGGGAATGGGAATGGGAACAGGGATGGGAATGGAAATGGAGATGGGATCAGGGACAGGGATGGGAACAGGAACAAGGATGGGAAAGGAGATGGGGACAGGAATGGGAATGGGAATGGGGACTTGAGTAGGGATGGGATAAGATGGGAATGGAGGTGGAAATGGGAATGGGAACAGTGATGGAAATGGGAATGGAAATGGGGATGCGGATGGAGATGAGGACAGGGGTGGGAATGGAGATAGAGGTGGGAAAGGGGATGGGGACAGGAATGGGAAAAGAGCTAGAGAAGGAAATAGGAATGGGAATGGAGATGGAGACGTGACTGAGGATGGCAATGGAGGTGGGCATGAGGATACAAATGGAAATGGGAACAGGAACAGAGATGGGCATGGGGACAGGAGCAGGGGTGGAGCCAGAGACAGGGATGGGAACAAGAAAGGCTGTCGGGGTGGGGATGTTGACAAGGTTGGGGAAGGAAGAGATGGGGTCAAAGATAGAAATGGGAAAAGGGATGGGCACAACAATGGGGATGGCAATGGGAAGAGGGGGACAGAGATGGGGATGGTATAGAGATGGAAATAAATATGGGTGCAAGGATGGGGATGGTTGGAGGGGCGGGGACAAGGATGGAAATGGGAAGAGAGATGAGGATGGGAACGGCGATGGGCACAGGAACGGGGGGATGGGGACAGGGACACTCTGCCATCCCTCCTTGCCTTCCCCCACAGTGATCCGCGGCAGCATCCGGAGCGTCTCCAACGATGCGGAGCTGCAGGAATCCGTCATCGGGATCAGCGCCGCCCGCATCCACCGGCAGAAATTCCCCCTTTTCCAGGGTGGGGGGCGGCCAGCGGGCAGTATCCGCACCCCGCTGCGCTGCGGGGTCAAGCCGGGCCCCGGCACCTTCCTCTTCACGGGGTCGCTGCATTTTGGGGAGGCCTGGCTGAGCTGTGCCCCCCGCTACCGGGACTTCCAGCGCATCTACGAGGGGGCACGGCGTGCCCGCCAGAACCCCTGCGAGTTCCCCGTGGACTGAGGGGCTTNCAGGCAGCAGGAGCACCCCCAGAAGGGATGGTACCCAGAGTAGGCACAATGCTTCAGTTCTTCATGTCCAGCTGGGCACTGACAGCACCTGCTGCCAGGTTGGTGGGTCCAGGGAAAATCCTGCTGGAAGGGAAGGGATTTTCCTATGGTGCACTCACTGGTGGTGCCCAGGGAGCTGCCCGAGTGGGGGGGCAGTGACATGGGGCAGTGGGTTGGGGCTTCCTGGAGACCAGGGTGCTGCATGCTCAGGGGATGCTGTGGGGCACGGCAGGTTCAGCACGATGGGGGAGCCACCCTGCTTCCACTCCGGGAGGGCTTGGCAGTGGGTGGCTGTGGTGGCAAGGCCGGGGCACAGTGGGCGCAGCAGGACAGGAGGTGGATTTGAGATGTAGGGGATGGAAAGAGGAGTGGGATGGCAGAAAGCCTGGGCACGGGCAGGAGCTGTGAGATGGATGTTAGAAAGGGAAGAGAGGGTGAAGGCAGCGAGGGGGATAGCAAGCAGAAGGAAAGTTGGCACAGGGAGCAGAGATGTCCCTGGCAAGGCCAGGGCAGGACCAAAGCACCGATGCAGGATGGAGAGTTCAGGCAGTGCCACCATCACCACCAGCCCGGGGCTTTGGCCTCTCTGTGCCGGGTCACTGTTGGGGGGGGGGGTACATTGTGCCAAGCTGGGAGGCAGGGAGAGGGTGGTGGTTTTTGACTGTGAGGGTGTGTGTGGGGGCATCAGATGTGCACTAAAGTTCTACCGATACCAAATCTGTGACTGCTCTATAAAGGAAGATGTTCTGCATCCTATGTGGCTCCTGTGCTTGAGAAGCTCAGCGAGGTGGCCACCAGCAGGGGCCCTGGGCCACTCTGCTCTGGGCTGTGGTGCCCCCTACATCGCCAGTACCAAATGGGGGGGACTGCACACAGCCTATCTGGAGAGAAAGAGAGGAGATAACATTGGCATTTCTGAGTGCTGCCTCCCACCTTGGGTCACTTTGGGGTTTTTCTCCCCTGAGGTAGGACATTTTGGGGTTCCTCCCTCCCAGACTAAGTCCATCTGGGTTCTTCTCTTCTAGGATGGGGTCCATTTGGATTCCTTCCCTGTAGGTTGGGTCACTTTGAGGTTCTTCCCCCCCTGGGTAGGATCTCTGGGGGATTCAGGGGCATTTCTCCCAGGTTGGGTCACTTTGGGGATCCTCTCTCCCAGACTGGGTCACTCTGGGGCTCCTCTGTCCTAGGTTGGGTCACTCTGAGGCTCCTCTCCCTGGCCAGCACTGAGTGAGCAGGACTGGGGGCTCATGGCCCCGTACTGGGGGGGGTGATCCTGGCATCGGTCAAGGCTGATTCTCATCAGGACCACCAGCCACAAGGCCTCATTGTGCTAGGCTGTGCTGTGCTGCCTTCCCAGCCCTGCCCCTTACCACCACTGTCCCCTCCATGGGGGCTTTGGCCCCCAGCTGCTGAGTTCCACTCATCTGGGGTGCAAGGGGCATGCCAGGGTGGTGGTGAGGGGGACAAGACCCCAGCTGGAGATGGACCAAGAGACTCCTAGAGGAGGATGGAACGTGGGACCCCCAGCCATGGATGGGGCATGAGACCTCCAGCCAAAAACCCCTGGGACTCCCCAGACAGGGATGGGACATGGACCCCCCAGATGGAGACAGGGCACAAGCCCCTCCCAATCCCAGCCAGAGATGGAGCAATGGGACAGCAGGGCAGAGTTGGTGCACAAGACCCCTGGCTGTGGATGGGGCACAGGACCTCATGCCAGGGACGTTTTTTTCCCTCATCAGTGATACTCACAGGGGCTCAGTGTTGAAAAAGCTCAGCCCCTAAGCCCCCCCACCCCAAACTTGGGGTCCTGCCACACCACCCTTGGCTCTAATAGCAACTGGAGATTATTTGGTGCCTCCAGTGCCCACAGCAGACTTTGCCCTGCCCAGAACCCAACCCCAAGGAGTGCTGGGGCAGGGGCTAGTACTGGGCCTCAGGGCAGGATTTGCCCTGGGGGAGACCAATGGCAGTCAAGGGTTCCAGAACCCCCCCTGGATTTTACTGGGATCTTGAGGATTCCAGAATCTACTCCCTGGATTTTGCTGGGATCTTGAGGATTCCTGAATCCCTCTCCTGGATTTTGGCAGCTGGCAAAAGCTGAGCAAGGCAGGGGGGAGGGGGAAGGAGTGGGAAATCCAGCGGAGGAGGAAAAAATGAGGCTGAAAAAGCCATACATGTGGTGCAAAGGGAATAATGCTGCCCACCACATCCTGCACATTCCTGCACATCCTGGAGATACCTCCTGGCTGCTCTGATCCCCTACCCCCCACCCCCAATTCATTTCTCTTGATCCATGCTGGGGTTTCATGCTCCAAGCAGCCACAGCCTTTCTGGCCAGCAGCAGGATCTTGTTTTCCTCCAAATCTAAGAATTTGACCAAAGCAGCTCCTTCTGCCATGGAGGAAAGAGCTGGGACTCAGGTCCTGCTCTGCTGCAGAGCTTTTTGGTGCTGGAGCACAAGGTCCTATGAGGAGCAGCCTAGAGAAGAGACTGAGGAGAGGCCTCCTGGCTTCAGTCTGGACAAGAGCAGGGTGAGGGGAGACCTTCTGGCTTCCTGCAACTCTGTCAAAGGAGGCTGGAGCCAGGTGGGGGTTGGGCTCTGCTCCCAAGGCACAAGGGTTAGGACATGAGGAAATGGCCTTGCTCATATCCTTGAGGAATCTGGAGACATCTTCCCTACTTTTAAAAGCATAGGAATGCCATGTTGGAAGGGACCCCAAGGGTCATCTGGGGTCATGGTGGAGTTGAAATGAACTGCCCCAGCATCCTGCCAAGCTGAGTCTTCAAACTGCCCAACACAGGAGAATTCACCACTTGGAAGCTGATCCCAATGCCTTAGGAGCATACCAGAGGGGATTCAGGCAGGCAGTGCCTCAGTTTCCCCACTGTAGAATGGGGATAACAACCCTTCCCTGCTGCTCATGGCATGCCACCATCCCAGCATCCTCATCTGCCTGCAGTGTCTCATCCCAGCATTTCCCCTGGGCAAGCCAAATTTCTGCCTGGCCTCTTGGCAGCAGCGTGGCCACGGAGGGTGAAACCACAAGGAGCCAAACTCCATCTCAGTTCATGTTTCCTCCGCAGGGTGGTGGGAGACAGCATGGAGGGGGTGGAGGAGAGCAGGCTGAGGAGGGGTAACAGTGTGCCAGGAGCTGAGGGGCGGGAACTGAGGGGCTCTGGAGGGGCAGCTGGGCTTGGGAAGAGCCTGGGAGCCCTGGGAAGGGTCTGATGCCCACCCAGTGTGAGCATCTCCAGGGATGGTCTAACTCCAGAAGCCTCTCACCCTCCCAGCTGGCCCCCATGAGGGTGGGTTTTGGGGACACCATGGAGAGCAGCACCCCAGAAGCAGCTCCCATGGTGGGCATCATGGAATGGTTTTGGTTGGAGAAGACCTTTAAGATCACCAGGTCCAACCATTCTCCAACTTTACCAAGGCTGGTACCTGCCAAGGGAGGTGTCTGGAGCGCCTCAGTCCATGGGATCAGCCCCAGGTGGGGGTCACACACACAGACTCCAGCCCAGGGACCCCTATGGGGCTGGCAGGGCCACGTTGCTGCTGAGGGTCCCTACTGGGATGACAGAACAGAGCACAGTGGCACTGCTGGGTCGTGCCCCTGATCCCTGTCCCCATCCCTGTCACACAAAGGCTGCATCAGCTTCACACCAATTCCCCCTCCCCACCCTGCTCCCTTCTGTGCCCTCTGCCTCCTCCCCGCCTGCTGGATAAAAGCCAGGCCACAAAGGAAGGCACAAAGGCAGCCAGCCCCTCTTAGCACCCCCCGTGGGGACCTATGGGCCTTATGTCCACCCAGGGCAGCCTGCCCACAGAAACCCGGGGGATGATGCTCCATGGGGTCAGGAGGATGCTCCCGAGGCTCAGAGATGCTCCATGGGGTCAGGATGATGCTTCTGAGGCTCAGAGATGCTCCATGGGGTCAGGATGATGCTTCTGAGGCTCAGAGATGCTCCATGGGGTCAGGATGATGCTTCTGAGGCTCAGAGATGCTCCATGGGGTCAGGATGATGCTNGGCACTGCTGGGTCGTGCCCCTGATCCCTGTCCCCATCCCTGTCACACAAAGGCTGCATCAGCTTCACACCAATTCCCCCTCCCCACCCTGCTCCCTTCTGTGCCCTCTGCCTCCTCCCCGCCTGCTGGATAAAAGCCAGGCCACAAAGGAAGGCACAAAGGCAGCCAGCCCCTCTTAGCACCCCCCGTGGGGACCTATGGGCCTTATGTCCACCCAGGGCACAGGATGATGCTCTCGAGGCTCAGAGATGCTCCATGGGGTCAGGATGATGCTCCCGAGGCTCAGAGATGCTCCATGGGGTCAGGATGATGCTTCTGAGGCTCAGAGATGGTCCATGGGGTCAGGATGATGCTCCCGAGGCTCAGAGATGCTTCATGGGGTCAGGATGAGGCTCCTGGGACCAGAGGGTCCCTTGCAAAGTCAGAATGATGTCCCTGGTCAGGGTCAGGGTCATTTCCTTGGGGTCACACGTGCCCCTGGTTCTGAGGCCAGGGGATGCTCCGCAAGGTCAGGATGAGGCCCCTGGGGCCAGTAGATGCCCCACAGGGCCAGCATGAGGGGGAGTCAAGGATGCCTCACAGGGTTGGATTATGCTTCTGGGACTGGGACAGTGCTCCATAGGGTCAGGATGATGCCATGGGCCCAGAGAATGCCCTACAGGGTCAGAATGGGGTCTCCATGGTTGGGGAATGCCTCATAAGGCCAGGGTGAGGCCTCCGAGGTTCAGAGATGCTCCAGAAGGTCAGGATGATGCTCCCTGAGACTGAAGGATTCCTCATAAGGTCAGGATGCCATTCCTGGAGCTAGGGGATGCCCCATAAGATCAAGATGAGGCCCTTGAGGACCAGGTACCCCACAGAGTCAGCATGGTGCCCACAGGGTTGGGATGATGCCTCTGAAGCTCAGGAATGCCCCGCTGGGTCAGGAAGATGCCCTTGAGGCTCAGGATGATGCCCTGAGCTCAAAAGGGTACCCCATAAAGTCAAGATGATGCCCTTGAGACTGGAGTATGCTCAGCAGCAGGGAGGGTGAGGTAGTTTGGGCATTCACATGCAGAAAAGGGCCTAAGGTGGGACAGCCCAAGCCCTGAGCAACCTCTGCCCCACAGCCCTTGGTAAGAGGAGAAGTGAGAGCCTGGTGATCCCGAGGACACCAACACCCCCCAATCTTTCCCTCTGAGGAGCTCTGTGCCCCAAAGCCTGCCATAGGTGGCTGAATGCCCACCCCGGAGGTGTTTCCAAGAGGCAGAGCTGTGGCACCAAGGCCCGTGGCTTAGACCCAGCCTGGGCAGAGTCAGGGCATGGTCAGACTAGAGGAGCCGAAAGGGCTGTGCCAACCCAAAGCGATCCCGTGAGGGCTACTGCCACTGCTGTGCTGCAGAGGGCTGCTGGCGGCGGCGGCAGGAGCCCTGCGGGCAGCGGGGGCCCCCCGCAGCCCCTCACTCCCGCAGCCCCTCACCCCCGCAGCCCCTCACTCCCGCAGCCCCTCACTCCCGCAGCCCTTCACCCCTGCAGCCCCTCACCCCCGCTCTCCCCGCTCGCCAAGCTGCCGACAGCTGCTGGGAAGGAGCTTTCTCAGCGCATAGCGACAAATTCCTGCCGCTCGAGGCTGCTTTGCAGCCACCACATCCTGGGGCTGGGGAGAAGCTGGGTGGAAGGAAGGGGATTTAAGTTCTTGGGCTCCGCCGGTGTGTCCCGACCGGCCCCGCGCACCCCTACGCTATTGTGCGCACCCCGGGTCCGGGGCAGTAGAAGATGTTCTCACCCCCAGCATCCCACACCAGCAGTCCCAGCCACATCTTGGGGCCCGGTAAGGAAAGCTCAGCCCTAACTGGGAATTGCTTCGTTAATTAATCTGCTCCGCAGCAGCAGCACAGTAGGGGAGGGCTTTGGGCTTCCCCAGGGACCAGCTCATCACCGTGGACCATCCTCCTCCTCTGCAGCAGCAGCCCCCCAGGCCCCCTCCTTCCCCAGCTCCTATTTCCCCTGATTTTCTGCTCTCTCTCTCTCAGTTACAGCCAGTTACAGCTGCTAGCGGGCACTGGAAAACTGGAACAATCCTGGAGCACTGGAAAATCGGAGCCGTGGCCCCCGATTTGGTCACAGCAGCAGCACCGGGGGACAGCACTGGGCAGTGTTCCTGGGCTGGAGGCAGGGTTTAGTGATGGCTCTGCCCGCCCCTCACTAGCTCCACCGCTGCTCCTGGGCGTGCGTTGCCTGGTGGCCAGGCTGAGAGCACCTCATGAAGTTCAAGCAGGGCAAGTGTAGTGTCCTGTCCCTGGGGAGGAACAACCTCCTGCAGTAGCACCGCTGAGGGGAGACCTGCTGGGAAGCAGTTTCAAGGAGAAGGACTTGGGAGTGCTGGGGAACAAGTTCCAGGAGCCAGCAACGTGCCCTTGGGGCCAAGGAGGCCAATGGGGTCCTGAGGGGCATGAAGAAGAGTGTGGGCAGCAGGGCAAGGGAGATTCTCCTCTCTCTTCTGCCCTAAGGAAGCCACATCTGGAGCCCTGGGTCCAGTCCTGGGCTCCTCAGTTCAGGAGAGACAGAGAACTGATGGAGGGAGTCCAGGGGAGGCTGCAAAGCTGCTGAGGGGCCTGGAGCAGCTCTGGGAGGAGCAAAGGCTGAGAGCCCTGGGGCTGAGAGCCTGCAGAAGAGGGGACCTGAACAATGTCCAGCAAGAGCTAAAGGAGCTGTGGGGAGCAAGAGGTTGGGGTCAGACTCTTGCCAGTGGTGCCCAGGGCCAAGACAAGGGGTGCAAAATGGCACCCAGAAGGTTGCATCTGAGCAGAAGGAGAAAGTTGTTTGTTGTGAGGGTGCTGGAGGCCTGGAGCAGGCTGCCCAGAGAGGCTGTGGAGTGTCCTTGTGTGGAGAGCTTCCAAGGCCAGCTGGGCACTGTGCTGCTGGGCAAGCTGCTGTGGGTGCCCTGCTTTGGCAGGGGCT
>WBNM01045783.1:2174-24569 GCA_013399055.1 Ramphastos sulfuratus
CCAGAAATCAGAGACCCCAGGAGGGGCTCCCAACCACCCTTCCACCTTCTCCCCACCCCTATACCTTACCCCAAGGTTTTGAGGATCGGCCAGAGGAGGAGTTAGAAGAAAAGTGATTAGTGAAATTAATTTGTCAGAGAGAAGAAGCCAGAAGTTGCAGGATAGCCCCAGACACTGTACCCCAGAGCCCGCGACAAGCCCGACTGTCTTATCTAATGTTTATGTTCTTAGTTTTATCCGTGTCAGCAAGCCTATGAGTGAAGTAGACATCACCATTGTTTCCTTTTCACAGCCTATAATTTTCTCTATTAAAATATTCCAATTAGCCTTAAACCAGCACACCTCTAAATTTTATCAGTTTATGAAGTAAAACTGTACTGTTCTGAAAACCCAGACAGTGGTCTAGCGTTTTCTAATCTTAGCAGCTTCTTTGCTAACCTTGTCAAAGGATCAGTTATCAGAGTTTTATCTGTTTCTCATGATAGTTCAGACCTAATATTAGCAAGATGCTAGATCCTAATACCTAACCTCAGGTAGGCAGAGGATCCTAATCCCAGTGTGGAATCCTGCTGGGGCTTGAAGGTTTCTTAATATGAAGACTGTGCCTTTACTACATTAGCTTTCTCTAAGGAAAGAGTTCCAACAATCCAGAAATTTGTATTGTCTTATCTGTAAGCATCCCTAGTAACATTTCCCTGTGCTGTAAAGTTTATAACACTTAACATACTTGCCTAGATTACCCATGCTGCCTGCTCTGTGCCTGAATAGGGAAAAAATAAATAATCTAATCTTCATTTTTCAGAGAAATCTTGAAATCTAAGCCTTAGTGTAAATTAAGAGCAGTGGTGCCAGAAAAGCAAACACCGTGTGCATAAACAAACTGTTTTGAAGACAGTGATCACAGTTGCCAAAACCACTTTAACACATAAGATTGTCTGACAAAAGTAAGACACTCATTTTAAATATTTAAGAAAATACATTTGAAGTGCATTGTAGCATACTTTGGGAACAAAATATCTACTGAGATGGATGAGTATTCATTTGTAGGGATGAAGTGGCTCATGCCTGAATTTAATTAAGGAAGGTCTTGTTTTCTTGCCTAGAATTTGTGTAATACGTGTTAGAAATACTCTCTCATTTTACCCATTGTGTAGCTACACAAAATTGTCATACTTTTTGAGAGGCAAATTTTCAGGTTAGTTTAATATGAATAAAATATGACATTACTGCATGATCAAAGCCACCCTGGACAAATTTCTTCCAAGGCACTATCTGGCAATTAGTACTAATTACAAAATCAAAAATAGAGTGGAGTGGATTGCAGCCTTGACTTGATAAAATTAACTGTAAAACATATACTGGGTAAATTAGGGGCCTCTCATTGTACTGCTGCGGTGAGTTTGACCTCAGCTTGCTGCCAGATGTCTGCCCAGTTCCTCTCTTATTCTGCCTCCTCAATGGGACAATTGCTTTATTTTATTGCCATTTAAAAATAGAGTGGTGAGAAACAACAACAAAACTAAACCCACCACCCAACCCATTTGGCTTTTTCCCAGACTCCACTTCACTACTTCATTTCTGATTCTTCTTCCTCCTCCATCACTCAGCAGTGCAGAAGGATGAGGAATTAGGGTTGGAGGTATTTAATAGACAAGTGGGTGTGGTGCATATGGACACAGTTTAGTGGTAGTGTTTTAGCAGCAGAGGTGGGATTATGAGGTCTAGGCAAGCAGTTGGAGGTGATGATCTCAGAAGTCTCTTCCAACTTCAACAATTCTATGATTCTATAAATGGAAAGTGAAATGCCAGGAACAGGACAGTGTGGTGAACCAAAGAGCTAGAAAAAGCTTAACACCAGTTGTTGGTGATGTTATTTCACAGCTTCTTCTCAAAGATTTTTCAGAACATATCGAACTTCTGAGTCATTCAGTACTGAGTTTCTTCAAAAGGCAGTATGTTCACAAACTTACATTCTAGCTAACAGGTCTGCTGTGGTCAGTAAAAAAAATACTAAATATTTTGCACAAAATAAATTGTAGTCAAAAATAGGTTTTGTTTTCAGATTCTCTTCCATACCTTGATGTCTCTTTAAAAGAATAAAATATCAACTTGTTAAAAAAAAAAAAAATCATTCTCTAACATCAGACGAAACAGTTTACATGTCTTTGTGTCACTTTCTTACTTACTTCCAATGGCAAGTTAATGACTGTTGAAGTTGCTTGCCTGTTATGAGAAAATACCAATCTAAAAAATAAACAGATTAAATCATCTCTTCTGTTGAAGAAAAAAATGGAACATTATTCACTCCACCCCAGAATAGGATGCACTTTTTCACTCACATGTAAATCTTCTTCAATACCTGAAAAAAACATCTGATACTGTACTGATGATGGCTATGACAAACCCAGAGTTTGTGGGTATAACTAGTTTTGTAAGGTAAAGCAGGCTATACAGAATCTTCTGCTCAGCCTGTTCTGTAGCATGAATTATGGGTTCCCACTGTTACTTCTTTGCCAAGGTAAATATTGTGGGGCAAAATGAGCAATCCAAATACAGTAGGTAGTGATATTAATAATGTAGAAAAACTGTTTAGAACATCTCCACATGAATCTGATACTGAATTAGATGTGCTGTTTTGAATCTCTACAGTTCAGGATACCCTTGAAAAAGTAAAATGAGTAAGAGATGTCCTGAAACTGAAGTATTTGGATACATTTTTCTGGGGGATAAGGGAAATGGGAAGTGATTTTTCATTATAACTCCCAATGAGCAAAACAGTAGTTTTCCGTTCTTATGGTTACAGCCTACCTGGGAGAACTGCAGGAGAAGCACAGAGTGTTTCCACAATGCAATTAATTTAGCGACAAACATAGCAGCTGCATTATTCAGACCAGACAAGCTTTATTGCTCTTACTGCAAGACAAAATGTTCCAGCAGCAGCTTGAAGAGCTCTGTCAAACCTCATATATGCCATTTGAGTTAGCTTCCCATATTACTGCCAGCAGTCAGTTTCCATCATCTACCAAGGAACTCACTGGAAAACAGCAGGTCTCATGGGGAAAAAGGCAGAGCAAGCACAGAATCATAGAATCGACCAGGTCGGAAGAGTGTCCAAGATCATCCAGTCCAACCTATCACCCAGCCCTATCCAATCAACTAGACCATGGCACTAAGTGCCTCATCCAGTCTTTTCTTGAACCCCTCCAGGGACGGTGACTCCACCACCTCCCTGGGCAGCCCATTCCAATGCCAATCACTCTCTCTGTGAAGAACTTCCTCCTGATATCCAGCCTAGACCACCCCTGGCACAACTTGAGACTGTGTCCTCTTGTTCTGTTGCTGGTTGCCTGGGAGAAGAGACCAACCCTCACCTGGCTACAACCTCCTTTCAGGTAGTTGTAGACAGCAATGAGGTCACCTCTGAGCCTCCTCTCTTCCAGGCTAAACAACGTCAGCTCCCTCAGCCTCTCCTCACAGGGTTTGTGCTCCAGGCCCCTCACCAGCTTCATCACCCTTCTCTGGACACGTTCCAGTAGCTCAACATCTCTCTCGAATTGAGGGGCCCAGAACTGGACACAGGACTCAAGGTGTGGCCTGACCAGTGCTGAGTACAGGGGAAGAATAACCTCCCTTGTCCTACTGGCCACACTGTTCCTGATCCAGGCCAGGNTTGCCTGGCACTGAGGTCAGGCTGACAGGTCTGTAATTTCCTTGTTCCTCCTTCCAGCCCTTCTTGTGGATGGGCAACACATTGGCAGCTTCCAGTCATTAGGGACCTCTCCAGTGAGCCAGAACAGGCTGCCCAGGGAGTTGGTGGGGTCACCATCCCTTGGAGGCATTGAAAAGATGCATAGATGTGGTGCTTAGAGACACAATTTAGTGGTAGTGGCTTAGCAGTAGAGATGGGATTATGAGCTCTAGGCAAGTGGTTGGATGTGATGATCTCAGAGGTCTCTTCCAATTTCAACAGTTCTATGATTCTGTGACTCAAAGAATTTGGAAGGAGTTCAATGAGGAAGTGAATCTAATTTAACAGTTTGAAACGAAGTATTACAGTGGAGCTACTTTCTTCCTTAACACCTTTCTTACTGATATGGATGATAATTATTTATTATGCAATGAGTACCTAAATGTATGATGGGTTGCAAAATAAAAGTAGGAAACATGGATAGAATAACACTTATTTGTTAGCAGCCCTGACCCTAGAACAGTCTTTCATATTGTGTGTCTTTTTGCAATTAGGTAGCAGATACTAGATTTGTGGTTGGTTTGACATCAGGGTAGGATATGATTTAGGAAAAACTAAGCAGAAAATGATAATTTAAAAAAAAAACAACAAAACAATGAGTTTTTTCTTATGGTTTCTCAATGTTACTTCAAATAAGTATTTGCCTATTGTCTATAGAGGAAATAGCTCTGGCTTTGGAGGAAATGCAGCTTCATTTTGTCCTTAATTGTTTAAATCCATGCATGGTTAATAGAAAACAATTTTACACTTTCACTAGTTTATTAGAGTGTTCTTGTTTATGGAATCAGTAATGCTGTGTTCTGTGTAATCACTGGAATGCATACATTTGGAAAGAAATGCTTGGGTTAGGGTCACAATTTTTTCTTCCTCTTTTAACTTTAAGGTTCCTTTCCTAGCCCCAAAACAAAAGAAATCAGAAAGAGGCATGGTATTATTTCTGGGACTCTTCTTTGTACAGGTCATTGGTATTCACAGCTCTCACTTGCAGATAAAGATGGGTAGCTTTTACCTGGACTGTGCGGATGAGTAGGGCAGCAGCAGACCAGGTTTAAAGACCTCCCATCCCTGAATGTCTTTAAGGCCAGACTGGATGTGGCTCTCAGCAAACTCATCTATCATGAGGTGTCTCTGTCAGTGGCAGGAGTGTTAGAACTAGATGATGCTTGAGGCCCCTTCCAGCCCTGACAATTCTATGATTCTACCATTAATGGCGAGGACAAGTGACTGCAGACTGCCCTTAGGAAGGCAACTTTCGGAAAACTGATGCAGAGTAACCCTCCTGTCCACAGCATAGGTGAGTCTGGCACATACTGCTTACAGGAGTATGGGAGCTGTGTGCACACCAGTTGGAACATAGCCCAAAAACCAAGAGCAGAAATCATGGCTATCATTTTCTCTTGTTGTACAAATACACCACATGTTAAGAAAGCACAAGGCTGCCTCAGCACACATGGTAAAGTTTCTCTGCAGTGGCAGGCTTGAGTGATGATCAGGGCTGTTTCTTCAACAGGCAGCAGAAAGAAGATGGCTAAATGAATGAGTGGTTGTCTTACATAGATGGCAGTGCTGTCAAAAAAAGGAGTCATGCCTTGCATTTCATATTGGTGATGGCAGGAGTATTATAAATTCCAGGTTCCTTTTAACAGTGAGAATTTTTCACCATTGCTTAGCGTGTGAAAAAACCTGTATCAGCAAGCCCGGGAAAAGAACAAAGAAAATTGTCTTAACACCTGATAATTAGCATTCAGGGGGGAAAAAATGCAGCCTTTTCTTCCGTTACCTCCTCCCTGCAACTGACAATCAATTTTATCTTCTGTTCTTTCTCATGTTCTCTGCCTTGGGGCTTGAAAATTAGCAAAGCCTCTCCAGCTTCCTGTAAAGAGATACGGGTAAGTGCCTACGCAGGGTATTCCTGAGCACATAAAAGCAAATCTACCACTAGGGAAATATGCCTCTTTTGGATTTGTGAGAAGGGTGCTGTCTTCCCAGCACTTCCAAATACAATGTTCATAAATGAGTCCAATGGTCACTAGTTCAATTTTTTATTCTTCATGTCATTATGAAACTAGTTCTTGCATTAATGACAGACAGTTTGACAAAATGGCTTACTTTCTCTAAAGTGTTCCTAAACTTGTAAATTCTCATCAAGCATATGCTCCTTTGATCTCTGTATTCATTCCCACTTAAGCTCATGCCCTCTTAACTTTTCTGCAGTATTTTGGCACTCTTTAAGCACATTGGCCTTCTATTTTCTCCCACAAAAAGTGGGAATTAGGAGAAAAGTAGTGATACATTCTAGATCAGATTTTTTTTTTTTTTTTTTTATTGATCACAAAGGGGCAACTTTCAAGCTGTCTAGCATCTATTGGTCTGCAAGCATTGCATAACTCACGACAGCAAAGTAAACATCTCAACCTACTTCACTGAGAACCCCAGCCTTGTTCTTCTACATTTCATTGTGAGATCTCTGATACTTATCTGTGTTTGTTGAGAAATGCAAGGTGTTTTGGAACACAGACTCTCAAACAAAAAAGAATCTTGTTTAACCACCTTCAAGGGCAGAAGCTGCCTGAGATGCCTTACCTTGTACTACTTTTCCTGTGCTACCAAAGCCTGTCTTGGTAGGATTCTCTTGGAGATTGCACCAAACCATTAATCAGGCTGTGCTGTATCTTTCATTTTGTGGCAGATTAGAAATCTGCAACAGATTTGTCTCAAACATTTTGATCTGGGTCAGTTGGGGCTGCAAAAACTGTGGATGACATAAACCTGACATTCAGATGGTCAGCATTATGATTCATCTTAATCAGGACCAGTTAGATCACAGTTACTCAATCTGAGATTATCATAAAACCTTTTCCTTTTCTTTTCTTTTTTCTTTTCTTTTTTCTTTTCTCTTTACTTTTCTCTTTTCTATTTTCTTTCTTTTTTTCTTTTATTTTCTTTTTTCTCTTTTTTCTTTTTTTTTTTTTATTTTCTTTTTTCTTTTCTTTTCATTTTGTTTTATGATAGACAAATACAGGTGGGTGCAAAATACATTTAAAAGCTCTTCACAAAAAAAACCCCTCGGGTTCTCCAGCAGTTCAAAGTTCTCTAGAATTTAAAGCACTAACCATGAAGCGTGTACACATGACACACAGCAATGCTGTGCTGAGACAAGGGGAAGTTGAGGAGAGACATTATTGTGCTCTACAATAATATCTCAAAAGACATCAAAAGAGAGGTTGGAGGGAAGATGGGGCCAGCCTCTTCTCCTTGATGACAAGTGAGAGCACTAGGGGGAAAGTTGGTTACAAGCTGCACCAGAGATTTAGGCTGGATATTAGGAAATACTTCTTCACTGAAAGTGTTATCAGACCTGGGTCTGCCCAGGGTGACGGTTAAGGCATCACCCCTGGGAGTGTTCAAGTGTGTGGACCTGGCATTTACAGATATGGCTTGGTGTCAGCCCTTCTAGGACTGGATGATCTCTGAGGTCTTCCAAAGAGATACATACTCCGATTCTATGATTAGCAGTTAATCTAGTTGAAAGCAGTTCTGTGCATTTTTCAAGAAGCCACTTGAGGCTTCAATGCGGAGAAAATGCACTAGAAATACTGACTCAAATGCTGAGAGTGTTTTTGAACATACCAATATAAGCTGTCAAAAGGCATCAAGCTTTACACCTCTATATCATATTTCTGCAGTATTTGAATGTCATCTGAAAGTAATCAAACAAGCTTTGTCTCTCACATATCATTCAGTAACATACAAATGGCAATTGCTACAATGCTCTATAATTATCAGAAGCTGTTCAGTAGATAGTATCAAGTGTGCAGACATTGATACTATCTTTCACTTCACTATAATCTAACACAGTCTTGGTAGCCATCACATTAACCTGCAGTTACTTCTTCCAGATGAAAGTGATTTTTTTCAAATAGAACAAAACTTTGGACTGTTCAACAACAACAATAAAATCCATTTCTGTGGTTTGCTGTTTCAGACTAAAATACAAAAAAAATACTTTAAAGGCAGGTGTGTTTATTAGACATTCTTCCAAGACTGTTTTGTATGTATCTTTGTACTCTGATTTCATCATGTGGTTTCAGCCCACTAAAAGCAAGGTGTGCCAGGGTGTCCTTGGATTGAACTCTGGAATCAAGGAGAGTTTTGTTATGCTGGGAATAGAAACTTCCAAGGGGCTGGTTAAAATGCTACTAGTTTTACTACATACCAATCTTTTCTCTGAGTCACCTCTTGCATATTTCACTGAACCTGGTGTAACCAGAATTTCCAGCTTGGCTAGGACAGCTCTAGAATATCCCAGCATCTAGCAGATACTTTTGTTCTATTTTTTTCATCTTACATCAAGGAAGCAGGATATTCCAGCTCTTGCCTAAGCCATGCCTAGAAATTCATCATTTTGGACTATGTCAGCAGGGGACAGGGACTCTGCTACAAGCTTGTGATGTCGCACAAGTAATATATTTTACTAAAAATTATTTATTTACTAAAATTATAGGCATTTTTTTTTTGACAGAATGAGATAGAAGTCGTCAGTTAGACTGCAGTGAAATTACCTAACCACAAAGTTCTTAAATATGCCCTTGACTTATTGTTTTTCAAGGTCTTGCCTGTAACTGAGAAGACTGCAAACCTTATGCCCAGCCTACAGACAATGAAAAAGAAAACACTGTGTGCCATCTTGTGGATATCATAAGAACAACTATATTTATTCTGAAAAGATTGATTCCCTGGGAAAACAAAACAACAACACAGCAAAACTAACACAAATATGTATCTCCTCAAATACAAATTATAATGATGCATAATTGATTACTATCAGGAGCAAACATATTCTGGAAAATATATTTGTTTAGTTTTGTTTCTTGCTTTTCAGCAGAAATTAACAATTCTAATGGATGTGAGGTCACACCACCTCTCATTACTTAAGCAACTATATAACAATTTTGGTATTTGGACTTTATATCCAAGACACAGATCTCCATTAATGATTTAAATACTGGAAGTAAGAATACCCTGATTAAGTTTGTTGACAACACAAAAATAAGTGGGGAAGTTGACACCCCAGAAGGGAGAGCCACCCTCCAGGAAGATCTTGGCAGGCTGGTTGAGTGAAATTTAATGAAGCCAAGTGCAGGATCTTCTGCCTGGGAACACACAACCCAGGAATGCAGCTCAGATTGGCCATCACCTGGCTTGAGAGCAGCACTGTGGAGAGGGACCTGGGGGGCTTGGTGAACAAAAGGCTCAACATGAGTGAACAGTGTGCTGCAGTGGCAAAGAAAGCCAACAGGATGCTGAGTTGTATTAATAAGGTTATCACAAGCAGTTGTCATTCTCCCACTCTGCTCAGCGCTGGTCAGGCCACACCTTGAGTAATGTGTACAGTTTTGGTCCCACTATACACAAAGGATGCAGACAGACTGGAAAGGGTCCAGAGAAGGGCCACAAGAATAATCAGAGGACTGGAAGACCTGTCATATGAAGGAAGGCTGAGAGAACTGGATTTGTTCAGCCTAGAGAAGGCTTAGGGGAGAGCTCATAAACATGTGCAAGTACATAAATTAGGGCAGCTGTCATGAGGAGGGAGACTCCCTTATTACAGATCGTCACATGGTAAAGACAGGGGTAACAGGGACAAGTTGATACTGGGGACATTTGGACTGGATGCCAGAAAAAAATTTTCACCATTCAAACTGTTAAACATTGGAACAAACTCCCAAGGGAGGTGGTGGCTTCCCCTACTTTAGACAGTTTCAAGGTCCAGCTTGACAGGGTGCTGGGCCATCTAATGTAAACTATATTCTTATCCTGAAATATTCTTACCCTGAATATAGATTGATGATGATCCTTGAGGTCCCTTCCAGCCTGGTAGTCTATCAATCTATGACACTTCCATTACAAGGCATCAATGAAAATCCTTTTTGTAACATTATTCTCTATATACTTGGAGGCAGCAGAACAGAATCCATATAGGAGTAGCATACTTATGACACCTTTATCTTCCACATTTCCTTCTTACATATGTACTACTACCACTTAAGTTGCTCAGCTGCAGCTAAGTATATACTAATTCTGTAAGTCAGTCAAAGCTACTCGAGGTGATAAAAGTTAGCATGACAAGGATGCTGGTGTATTACAGTAAGAGAAAACAAGGAAAAAATAAGAGGGTAAGTTTGAGGCAGAATCACTTTGAAAAACAAATCTGGCCTTCTTATAAAAAAAGATTGTGCCCACAGTTTCTCTGAACTGGTGGCATTCAGTGCTTTATGCTATGACATGCAAGTCAGTTTCTCAGGACAGTCTGCATTTTTCAAAAGTTATGTACTTAGAAAGCAATTGGATAGATATGTCATGGCTGTTTTTACTGCTTTTACCTATTACAAAAGAGGGGAGCAGAAATAGCAAAAAAAATAAAGGGGGGGGGGGCAACTAATAGAATTAGAGCCAAGACCTGAAATAATCTTTGTAGCTTATATCAAAAGAGGTAAAATCATCAGCTGCTAAGAATAATGGGGAAAGACTGGAGATTCACCTCAAGGGTTTTGGTAGCATTTTTACATGTAGATATGTGCTTGCATACAAATATGCTTATGTGCAGCACAGCAGTGCTGAATGAGACCCAGAGCATATATACTACTGATACAGAAAAAATATCTGTTGGCAGCCTGTCTGCTCTGTACTTTAGACTGATTATGAATTTTTCACATTTAATACTATTTCCAACTCAATCGAGTTGCATCAGGGTCACAGAAATGAGTGTTAAGACATTGAATGAGACCAACACAGCTGAGACTGACAGGAAACAGGAAGTAAAGGAAGCAAAATGCTATTAACCTTTACTTTCTTTCACACATAGAATGAACACAGGGTGAGCATTTGTCTTTATGTTTTTTTTTCCAGAGGAAATCCCTGCACAACGAAAGGGTAATGACAGAAAGGAATATGAGAGCACAATGACAAAACAGAGGGATGTAAAAATTTTAAATGCCCTTTTCTGAAAGACAAGGCAAAAGTTATCACGGATCTTGCCGGGGGCAAGATGTAGTTTTCAGTTAAGAGGGCTGATGTGGCAACTCCCAAGTGACCCCGAGTAGCTGCTGTTGAACAGGGACAGCGGTTGCCATTTAGTTTTCATTGCACGAAGGCTGCTGGACTGGCGACGTCCGGTCGAGCCTCAGCGGCCTGGCGGCAGCAGACCAACACATCACCTGACACCGGACTACGCCTCGATCCGAGAACTACTGCCGGCCGCCTACGGGTACCCGCCCCGGCTAAGCTCCCGAAAGTGACCTGCTTCACTCCCATCGGACCGTCCTTGCCAAGACGAGCCCCGGCCCTACCAAGCGGCTCGCCCTGGCCCGCGCGGCAGGGCGCTGCGAGCCGGCGCACAACCCGGGGTGACAGAGGCAGGCGGCTTATCGACTGGCGCGAGAAGCCCTAGTCACGCCGGGTACAGTATCGCTGCCACTGCAGGCTGCATCAGTGGCCTCTGCCAGCCTGGCTCAGCGAAGTGAGGAAGAGAGAAGGTGCAAGGAGCAACAAGGCAAGGCCTGTCGTTTCCACGCCACAGCTGAAACACCATGTCCACGGGCGCAGCTACTGAGCATGCGCAACCCGCAACCCCCTCCCCCTGGCGTAGGGCAGGCGCGTTAGCTTGGGCAAGTCCATTCTTGAAGGGAGGCAGGTGGCTATCAGAGAGCTGTGTGCATTGAAAACTGGAAGGCTCTGCCTGCTTGTTCCCCTTCTTGGTAGCGCCCAGATCAAGGTCGTAGGGAACGTTGATCGCGGGCTCACGGAGTTCCGCGCAAGATCTGGTGGGTGCTGTTGCCGGCTTTCGCCTGCCGCCATGAGGCACCTGCCGTACTTCTGCCGTGGGAAGGTGGTAAAGGGTTTCGGCAGAGGCTCCAGGGAGCTAGGCATCCCCACCGGTGAGCGATGTGCGCGGAGAACAGGAGCGGAGGGAGGGTGACCCTTGAACGCCGCCGGCGGGGTGCTCGGCCTAGTATTAGCCACCCTGCGCGGGGCCAGTGGTCCACACTGGGTTCCTGGAGTGCAGCCTCCGGTGAGGCCCCAGTGGGTTTCATCAGCCCGTGGCGCTCCGCCCGCTTTAGCAGAGATGTGCCGCGCTGCGGNGGTCTCGATTTTTGTTCGTTTAATCATCTAATGGTCGTCATGATGATGCACGGGTTTGTAGATAAGTGATCTTAAGCACGGTGTTGTGGTGTGGCACCTTGGAAAACACCCATTCACGCCAATCTCGGATAAGAAAGGGTGTAAGCACTGGAAATAGCTGTGAGAAAGGAAGTCCAAGGGAATAATGCAGAAGTTGTAAAGCAGAGCAGCTGGACTTGGCCTGCAAAGAAGTTGTTTGTTCATCTCTGTTTCAGTTCTCTAAATATAGCTAGATACATAATTCAAGTGTGTTTTAACCAGACATTCCAGTCTGCAGCCATGTTGCACCACTCCTGGTAGGCAAGGAATCGTTACACAGCCAATCTTGAGATGCTGGATTTCTGACAACATCTGTTAATGATTTTGCATTTTGCTCTTTATTGTGTATAAATGGTGCATTGTTGTCTGGGAATAGGAGAGGGAAGTTATTACTTGTGGGCTTTGACAAAAAATAGTACCCATAAATTATCACGTCAGTTTGATGTCATTCATGAAGAGATCTGATCGCATGGGAAGTAGCTTGAAAGAAAGCTAGATTCAGTCAGGAGTTCATTTTACTGTAGATAGGCAGTTTTGCAAGGAAATCCCAAAAATCCACAGATGTCACTGTATGGCAACTTGTACAAAAATTGGCAGGTGGCTAAGTCAGGGGTCAGTACTGGGGCCAATCCTGTTCAACATATTCATCAATGATCAAAATGAATGGACAGACTGTACCTGCAGAAGGTTTGCTGATGATACAAAACTGTGAGGAGTGTCTGGCACACCAGAAGGCTGTGCTGCCATTCAGCATGACCTGGACAGGCTGGAGAGTTGGCTGAGGAGAAACCTGATTAAGGGCAACAAGGGCAAATGTAGAGTACTGCACCTGGGGGGTAACAGCCCCATGCATCTGCACAAGTTGAGGGCTGACCTGCTGGAGAGCAGCTCTGGGGAAAAGGACATGGGAGTCCTACTGAACAACATGCTGACCATGACCCAGCAATGTGCTTTCACAGCTAAGAAGGGCAACAGTGTCCTGGGATGCATTAAAGAGTCTGGCCAGCAGGTCAAGGTAAATTCTCCACCCCCTCTACTGTGCCCTAGTAAGGCCTCATCTGGAATACTACAACCAGTTCTGGGCTCCCCAGTTCAAGAAGGTCAAGGAGCTACTGGAAAGAGTCCAGTGGAGAGCCACTGACATAATTAGGTGACTGAACACTTACTTTCTGAGGAAGGGCTGAGCAAGATGAGTCTCATTAGCTTGCAGAAGACTTGAAGGGGGAATCTCATTACTGCTTATAAATACCTAAAGCACAAGTGTCACAATTGAACAAGGGGGAATGGATACAAACTGGAACACTGGAGGTTCCGTGTAAAGGTAAGAAAGAAATTCTTTGCTTTGAGGCTGACAGACTACTGGAACAGGCTGCCCAGAGAGACTGTGGATTCTCAGTCTCTGGAAACAGAACCTGACTGAACCTGTTCTTGTGTGATCCCGCTCTAGCAGGGGGCATGGTCTAGGTGATCTTCAGGGCTTCCTACCATTCTGTGATTTTGTAAATAATTATTTATTCCTACATGTTTGTTTACAGTTAATAAGTTCTGAGATGTTATAGTGCAGAAGAAACTTCCTTTTTTCACCATACTAAAGCTCTAATAGTTATCCCAATAATGAAATGCGTTATGACTGGATATATTATATGTTTATTATTCCCACAGAAGGGAATGCACATAACATAAACACAACATGCATAAGAGATAAGATAAATCAGATGTTACCGCAGGGGCTGAATTTAGTGGAGTTGTGTTTTGCGCTTCGCTGAATGACGTGTTGCTTCATTCTTACCAGTGGTAACACTTTGTAAATAGTATGTAGGCAGAGTTTGGGTTATAAGTATTTGAACATTCTGTTACATTTTCAGCTTGCATGAAGTCACTCACACTTTATACTTTCTGAAATTTTTGCAGCTAACTTTTCTGAACAAGTAGTCGAAAGCTTTCCATCTGATATCTCTACTGGTATATACTATGGATGGGCATGCGTTGGAAATGGAGATGTGCATAAAATGGTTTTGAGCATAGGATGGAATCCTTTCTATAAAAACATTAAGAAGTCAGTGGTAAGAATTTTGCTTTGTGTGGGATTTTTATTATAATAAATGAGCCAGATGTTGACTTTGAATAAGGTAAGCAAATTTGATCCTTGCACGAGATACAGATGTTCTCTTTGCTCTTAGAGATACAGCTGGTATCCGTATCACACGTTTGTATTGTGTACAGAAAATACTGCCAGTATCCAGAAAATATGTAGCTGTAGGTGAATACATTTTTTTTCTTTCTGCTCAGTCATTACTTACATAATTCCAAAATAAAATTATATCAGGATTTCTGAAATTGTGGTTGCTCATGTTGCTGAAAGCAAACTAAACATAAGCATAGATGCACTGAATTTCCAGCGTAAGCAGGCACATACTAACCTGTTGTTCTCTGCAATCTATCTTGAAATGTATGCCATTTCAAGTCAGATCTATTGGAACATCTTATATTATAATGACTTTCTGTTAATTCTTGTAAATGATGGAATCCATACATGAGATGCCATGGTTTGATACACAAGATACTCAAAGATACAGAAAAAAACAAAAAGGGATGGAAGAGTTGGGTTAAAATCCTGAGCTGTGACAGCTATGTTTTTCTTGCTGTCAGGAGCTGTTACTTCTCCTGAGTCTTGCAGAGCTCTCCTTTAATTTGAGCATAAATTTCTGCTTCTAAGCTTCTAAATGTTTAAAGAATCCATAATGTGCTGTTTTTGTGCAAATGCATCCTTCTAAAAATTTTTGTAGGTAACCTTTCTGAGCAGTAGCGATATTTGCTATGGGTGCACCTGCACTGGGGAGGGAGATGTGCATAAAGTAGTTCTGAGCGTGAGATGGAACCCTGTCTCAAACTTTGATTCTTGAATGTTACCATTTAGTTCCCATGTGAGCTGGTTGTAAAAGCTCTCCTTAAGCCAAGTATTTCAGTCAAAATCTTCATCGTTATTTCTGTGCATCAGCATAACAATGAAACATTAAGCTTTGTGATTTGCTGCCTTGGAAATCTTCTGAGAAGAGGTGAAGCATTCTTGAGTAATGACTGGTTTTTTTGTTTTTTTTTTTTTTTTCCCTATCAGAATATTCCCAAGTGAGTAAATTTTCTTAAATTCCATGCAAAATACAATTCTCCTTCCTCATATAAACAGAATCCCTAGCCTTCTAATCATGCGTTACACGTATTAAACTAAATGTTCCTCTTACCATTGTGTGCTGGAGATAATTTGAATTAGGCTGTATTAGCTGTACATCATTACGGTGAGGGGAAATAAAGTTTATCATAAATGCCAACTTAATTTCTCTTCCTTTAGGAAACGCACATTATCCACACCTTTAAAGAAGACTTCTATGGAGAAATTCTTAGTATAGTCATCACTGGATATATTCGACCAGAAAAAAACTTTGATTCCTTAGGTCAGTATTGTAGGTCTCCTTCAAACTGGTGTCTTATTTGTCTTACTCATGTTTTGTAATGAGATGTTTTATCTGTTAGCCTTGGAAATTTCAGTAAAATGTTTTCGTAAAATAAATGTAAAATTTTTAAAAAGCAAAGCCCCCTACATCTCCCAGTGTATCACACATACCAAAGAAATGCATTCTGTTGCTTTTCTGAGGAGTAATTTTTAAATTATCGGCTTGTTGTAAAAGCATCAGTCTGGTTGGTTAATCTCTTTTAAAATGCAGCTCCATTAGAACTGAAACTCCATGAATCCTTAGGCAAAATGCCTTTGGAACAAGGAGATGGTGGTGTTTATAATAGTGGAATATACAAGTCTGGCATGTTTGTGTTTTGTATTTGTTTTTTTGGATTTTTTTTTTAAGGTGTTTTAAAAGGGCACGATTTTGCTTTTCAAACCCCATGGTAATAAGTGTTCTAATTCTGTGATTGTCCATTATTCTGTGGTGCACCACATCTACACTTGCTATTGTGTATGCAGAATTCAAACCAATTTTCAAACATCCCTGTTACCTTTTTCAGAGGCACTCATTTCAGCAATTCAGGAAGACATTGAAGAAGCAAAAAGACAGCTAGATTTACCAGAACATCTTAAACTCAAAGAAGATAACTTCTTTCATCTACCAGAAGGTGAAATAGTAAACCACTGAGGAAGTTCATGCTGCTTTTTATTCTGTTTTATTTTTTTTTCCCCCTAACCTTTCCTATATTACAGAGCTTTTAATTTGCACTGCTGTTATAAGTACTTTGTTGTCATATATCTGTTGAGGTTTCCTTGGGTTAATTCATCACAAACCCAGTCAGAGAAAAGGAATAGAAGGCTGATTTAGGTCCTTACAGATTAAGTGTGTATCATAAAGTTACCATAGTTCAGAGATCTGAGCACATGCAGAACATACCAAAGCGAATCATAACCTCTTCTGACCCTAAGGTGTGAATATTTTATTTAAGTGAAAAATGTCTGGTTTTAATATGCAGAATGTTATTCCAACTACTTTTCCCAGTTTTATGTCAATGTTATGTCTGGATTTTAGATAATAACTTAGAAAAGTTTGCTACTGAGATAAAAGTTTCCTTTGCAGGAAAAAAATGATTGGATAACAATAGCAAGAATAATTCTCTCTAGTTTTTGATGTTTTGAGTTTTTTTAATGCTAGACAGTTGTTATGATTGAAGCTATTGTTTTAATATTATTTTATATTTATTTGAAATGGAGGATATCACTGACTCATTGAGTTACTGGAATCTGAGATACACTTCTTCATAGTTGACTATATGTATGACAACACATGTATGACAACTGCGTAGTTTGCTTCTGAGGAAGTGTTTCAGGAAATGAGTGACTGTGAAAGTTTATAAACTTTAAAGATTCAGGCACAAAAAGATGCACGAAGAGACTTGAAAAGATGCACAAAGAGACTTTTTCTCATTGAACATTGAAGCAAAAGAGGTAATGAAAGGCAACTTAGCACTTTGTGTGCTAGTGATATTTGTTGAAGGAAAACATGGAGAACCTTGGATATTTGCTATACTGGCAATAAAATGGCTGACTTTGATTGACATCATTGTAAGGCGCAGAAAAATATCAGATCTGTGGTGCAAGTGCAAATAGGAGCCAAGGTTTTGACTAACCAAGCAGATGAATGTACAAATGAAAAGTCTTTGGGAGTTTGTGGAATAATATATCCAAACTACAGTGGGTATTGGTTAATTATTACAGTTGCAGCCAGTCCTAGTCTGAAATGTTGGGATAGGTAACTGGAGAGAGCGTCATCAGAAATAATTGAAAAATAGTTCTTTAATATGTAATGTATGATTCCAAATGTGTTATCCTCTGATAAATTTTCCTATGCCGTGCTAATTGAGTGGAGCAAGGTAAGCTGCAGTGACTTCGCCATGTTACTTATCTTTTGGTGTCAGCTTGTGATTTGGCTGGAACATTTTCTGAAATTCAAAATGATTTTGTGGGTATGTCTCAGCTGTAGTTCTTTGAACTGCTGTGAGCAATTTTGAAAGCACAATTTTTGTAGTGCTACTTAATGAATATACTCCTTGTCCTATCCTATTTGAATCCTACTTTCCACTCTAGGGTTCAAGTTTTAGCAGGACAGCTGTTGACTCTGTGGCAGATGCCGTTTGGGTGTTAGTCCTACTTCATTTTGTTTTAACATGGAATGGTTTATTATCAGGGAAGAGGTCTTGAGCAAATGAAGGACTAGCTTTCATTCTGTAGGCCTTCTGGACGAGCTTGATTTCATTTAAAGGAGTTGTTCATAACTTCTGTTGATAGCAGAGACAGAAGGAGTACAGAATGGGATTGGAGGGGCAGTTACCAGCAGTTCGATATACTTGTTTTTAAAGGAGAAGCACATAGTGGACTTCCACTATACAGTGCATTAGAACTTGTATTTCTGAAGTCTGTAAAAACTGTCTTACGAAAGTAGAGGGATAAAGCGATAAATTTAATTTATCTTCCAAGATTTGAAGCTATTTTGAGATTGTAGTAATGTCAAAATCTTGTATTTTACTTTTTTGTTAAAGAATAAACAACAGCCACACTAGTCAACTGAATATATTGTCAAGAATATATTTAAAGAATAGGTTGTTGTTCTTGGTACTGTAGCTAAAGATTCATAGTCTTCCTTTAAAATTGTTGGTTTTGCCAGTAATTTCATGTCTGTTGTGGGAACCATAGTGCCTTAAGATGGTTGTCTGAATAACGCTTTCCTGTAATTGCTAGTAGATAGAAGTATCAAAAATGCATTTCACTGCTTGGTTATGGAACCAGTGTGCTAATCTTGATTGAGAACAGTGGCAAAGGCAAAACTTGAAAAACTGTTAATTTGCTCTTAAATCTTAATTGAGATGTGACGTATGGACACAGTGATCTAAACTCTTTGTCTTCAAATCAGAAAATGTTACTACATTCATTTAACTGAGTTTACCTGCATACATTATTTAAGAGAAAATGTTATATAGCAACCATTTAAGCTCAGTATGTAATTCCTAGAACAACATAAATTTCATGAAGGGTTATATTTTTGTATTATGTACAAATAACTATTTATTTTGGTTGATGTTGCTGCACTCTACCATTAATAAAGGAACTGTAATTGACAAAGTTACCCTTTTTTCAGGTTTCCTTTCCTTTGCCATGCCTGGCTAAGTTGCTTGTTTCAGTCTTACACAAAGCATTATAGGGGTGACTGCCTGAAAATCTAGATTGACAGAAAAATGAGTTTTTCAACCTCCCTGGTGTCTGAAAATAGCCCCATTGTGGGGACACTTGAGCTTCAGTCAAAAATTAGGGGAGTTTGCCACCTTAAAATTCACAACCTGAAGCACATGAATTGATCTGTCTAAATATTTTCTTTAAAACTTTTAAAATTACCTGTGTGTTTCAGGATTCAGATGAAAGAAGTTGTATTCTTTTCCTGTGCTCTATCTGTTAAATGTTCACCTAGGTCAGGGCAAAGATGTGTCTGCTGCTGCTGAAGGCGAGCCAAACGTGTCTTAATGTGCATTTTTGATGGTTTGGGAGTTCCCCNTTGTTTGTGGCTTTGGCCTCCTAAAGGAAAAAAGTTCCTCCTGTGCTTTTTGTTCGTGGCAACCACTCATATGTAGACCTTAATGTAACCTCTGCCTAGCATCACTGAAGTTACATTAAAAAAAAAGAAACGCATTGTGGTGATACATGGTAAAGTTGTGGGATTTTTTTGACACGTGTTTTGAGTCTTCAGTATAGGCTGGTATCTGTCAGGAATCCATGCTTTTAACAAGAGAGTGCACAGACTGGAGATCTCAAATACCTATGTTCAGGGCTTTTTTAGCATAGCATAGTTCCCAGGCCTCTAGATTTTCTACCAGTGTTCTTCTGGAATCAAATCTCTTTGGGATTTCTTACGTAATGAATGTGCGTTATGTAGAGGTATAACCAGTTTTTCCACATGTCCTTGTGATTTCTGAAGAGAGAATAAAGGTGAAGAAAAGACCCTGATAAGCAGAAGGCTGTAATTGCTAGTGTGATAGTTGGAAAACTTACTCTGTACTCTTCCAGTGGAACATCTAGGTAGATTTCTGGCCTCTTGGTTTCTAAATGGGCTGGAGCTTTAAAAGCACTAAGGGTGGCAGTTAACTAGATAAGTATGTAGCTGAAGGTAATGATATCTCTCTAGATCTATAATAGATGGGAACTAATTTTGGCTTCTTGTTCACAGCTTGGAATAGCCAAGTGTACACTTGCAGTTAGTTTATTTCTTTCATGGTGCTAAAATTTCAAAGTTAAAAAGGAAGACATAATCCAATAAATGAATATACTAAATTTGTATTAAGCCTTTGTTTTCCAGTGATGAGAACCTAGGTGAGGAATGAGATTATTTTTTTTTTTTTTTTTTTTTTTTTTTAAACGAAGAAGNAAATAAAGACGTGGAGGTGAAATTAATTGAAGGCTACGTTAAGTGACAAAAAAGGAAGGGCTACATAAAGTGACTGGATAGGGATTTTGGTTGTGGCACATGCAGTGAGCAAGGATGGAGGAATTACAAAAATGAAGAACAGTTAAACATAATCATTGTTTATTAAAGCATAGAATCTGAAACCTTCACAAAGAAAGCCAGTTTTTATTTACAAGCTCAGTAGACAGTATAAATGCGGAACAAGAAAGGAATGTTTCTGAATACTCAGTTGTAATATAAGTCTGCAAAGTCGCACAAAGGAAAAAGTGCATCTGTTCTGTTGATTAAGAAGGTCTGCCTCATGCTTAAACCCATTCTGAAAAGGGACAGTGGAAAAAACTGTCTTTGCTGCCTGTTTTACAACGTTACAGACTTTCTTAGAGAAAAACCTTCCATTGTGTTCACAGTTAATGAAGTCTCAGATTTCTTAAAACCAACTTTTAGACATATTAGGCAACTCCGTAAATATTTCTGAACAATAGGGATGAACCAATAAAAGTAGGAACATACGGTACTTCCTTGGAAAGAGAGAAGTTACAAGTGCATATTACATCTACTGTCAGTTTTGGATCCTAATACCTGTAAATTTACCTAGTCTGTTGCAAATGTGTATGCCCAGCCAAAATTTTCAGTCATCTGTGTTTTGATTGCAGAAGTTAGAGCTTCCATGTCCTTCTGTATGTGGTAACTTGCATAGTTAAGGTTTTAATGTTTTCATTGCTTGATTTGTTTTGAAATTCTGGCCCGAGTCCTTAGCCAGCAGTCATGTAATGGTCATTCAAAACCCAGAAGCAATTGCATGATGAACTGCAAAAACAGTCTGATTTAAGCATTGTCCTGTGAAGGAAGGAGAGTTGGGCCTCAAAGCACTTGAACTCCACCTTCTACAATGCACTTGGCATTCACTTCCTTTCTAGCAAAAGAGAGTCATAGAAAATTTTCCCTGTATTAGGGAGAATAAGGAGCACTGGTATTTTGTGCTTCTTTTTGAAATTATTTTCCTGGATTTCAGGTGAGGATAAAACTGCAGGAAATGTGAATTTACAAGACTATTTTGGAAGATCATTGTTAATGAGAGATAATTGCCTGGAGGGAAAAATCAAAGAACAACTACCTAAAGAAGAGCTTAGGACTTGGGAAAATCCATGGGTAAATGAGAGTAGCAAATAAAGAGCTATAGAACAAGGAAAGAAGAAGAGAGAAAAGGGCCTTGAGATGGAGAAAAGCTTGTGAATAATTTTTGAGGATTAATGTATTTGTTTCTTTTAGGAAATGGAGAAGGCAGGAGGACAGAGAAGCATTAGCTTTGTGAGATCAGGATTTGTAGATTTGAAAAGCTGCAAGTGAATTTCTCTAGGTTTTTTTTCAGAACAGTTTTGGAACATGGGCACAGTAGGTCCACAAAATAACAGTATTTCAGGACCTTTTATGCTGTGTTCTCTGTGTTTCCTTGGTTATACTGTTTTCTGTGAACTTTATCCAGAGGAGTCAGTGACTAATGAACTCAGAGGGAATTCCTAGTCCAGTTCATGGACAAATGGCCTTTTATAACATTTGATTCCTCTTGGTCTCCCTGTGCACTCAGCAGGCAGTTCTAGTTGAGTACCATAAAATTACGACATTTTGTAGGTCTCTAGTTTGAGCATCCTTGACTATTATTTTTTACATTCTATTTGGAAAAAAAACCCAAAAACTTCCAGTTCTCTTCATCCCGTGTCCTTCTAGTGTTATCAATTATTTAGTTGTTGCACTCTCAAGAAATCTCTTTCAAGGCAATTACCCGTTTGTAAAACATTTTTTTTCACCCAACCCATGCAGCATAAAATCATTCAGTCTTCCTGCTGCCTCTTAGGTGCAGGCTTCTTGTCCAAGCTGCCATTTGCATGATACTAAAATCATTGTTTTTTCTCTGAGAAAAGAAGATACCAGTACTGATTCTCTCCCACAGCTGATAAATTCAAACCATGGTTGCGAACTGTTCAGACCCTCAATGATTCAGACCTGCTGGAAGGAACTTCTGCCACCACACTTGCTCCAGCCAAGGCAAAAGCTAAGACCATTTGACAGTGATTTAAGAGAGGATTTAGGAGAGGGGACCTCTGGTACGGAAGAGGAAGGACAGGATAAATGCAGCCTTAGAGATTTAGCCAATATACTTAGATGGCAATACAGTGATGAAAGGAGCTATGTGAGATTGGCTGCCAAGAAGGAGGATGGTTCTGAGAAGTTTAAGAGTGCTCTTAGGAAAGTTCTGTTTCTATGCCAAGGACAACCGGAGAAAGAGGAGAAGGATGACATCCAGGATTCCAGTGATCATCTCAAAGAGGTCAGGGAAGTTAGAAAGGAATATGTAAGGGAATTAGGAGAGCCAATCCTAAGCTGTTTGGCGAGATGCTGTGCTGTTGGTGCAAATGCCCTTCAGGTAGGAGACAAGTCTGCAAAACAGCTGGGGCCACACACAAAAGAGAGCGGAATGGACAA